>JABUQX010078024.1:60000-91422 GCA_015478945.1 Trachelipus rathkii
TATTATTGGGGCGGTTTTGTAGGTGTGTTAGTAAGTTGTGTGTGGATATGTGTGAGCCATGACCTATTGGGAGGGGGGGGGATAATGTTGTAAATTTCATTGCAGAATTTAGGTGGGATTTTAATCTGTGTCGGGGGTGGTTGGATTTAGAGTTTTCTGGTAGAATTGAGTCCCCACCATCTCCAGGTGATTGGAGATAGGAAGGATGTTAGTCTCGTCATGTAAATGTTGAATGGGGGTAGTTTTGGTTGCATCCAGTGATAATTCTAAGAGCGGTGTTTATTGTGATTTTTAACGTTTTGAGTTGGATTTTGACAATTGTAGGGGAACCATGCAGGGGGAAGCGTAGTTTATATTTGTGCTAAGAGGAGCTGTTTAGTATGTAGTGGTATGGGTGTGTTTTCTGTCACTGAAGTTGTGCTGGGATAGGGTTCGGAGGGTGTTTAGTTTCCGTTGAGTTGATGAAGTGATTTGTCGATGTGGGGGAGAACGTCATGTGTGTGTCATAGGTAAGTCCTAATATTTTTGGGGTTTTGTTTAGGGGGAGGGGATTGTTGTTCAAGAAAACTATTGGGTGAATTGAGGATTGGTGGCGGTCGGTAGTTAGGAGGGTAATGGAGGATTTGAGTGGGGAGGCGGTCATTCTGTTGGATAGTAACCATGTTTCTAATTGTTGTAAGTATTCTTGGGTGTGCAGAATGGCTGTATTTACGTCTGGATGTTGTGAGATGAGGTTAATATCGTCTGCGTATGTGATTAGTTTGGTGGAATGGTGTGTAGGGATGGGCAGGTCTGCTGTGAAAAGATTGAAGAGGAATGGGGAGAGAATGGTGCCCTTTGGGACCCCGTTTTGTAGTTTAATAGAGTGGGAGAGATTTTTTTTGTGAAGAACTTTGGCATAACGGTTAGTGAGAAAATTAGAAAGCCTTTTTTTATCATTGTTTTCGAGGGGGGATTGCAGGATTTTTTGAATAAGAATGAATGTTGGGACAGTATCAAAGGCTTTTTGATGTCGATTGCTGTGAGAATGGATCTATAGGATGGGGATTGGTTGAAGCCATTGATGATGTGTGTGTTGGGTGAGGAGGTAAGGGCTGTAGTTTGTGGAGTAGTTGCTTTTTAAAAGCAGTAGTTGGAAGCTTGGGAGGGGTGATGAGGAGATTTTGTTTAATATTGTTTCTCCAACAGTTTACTGATAGAGAGAGGGGAGAAAAATTAGACGTAGGGAAGGGGTCTTTTTAGGTTTGAGTTTTGGGAGTATGAAAGCTTGTTTCCAGATTGAGGGGTATATAATTGAGTTGCCAGGATATGTTAGAAGATTTTCTGTATTTAGGCTGAGTGCTTTTGCCAAAGGTGTTTTTAGATGTAAGTTGGAGATTAAGTCTGATCCTGTAGGTGGGGAATTTTTAAGGGTTTTGATAGTTTCTGATATCCTTTTCCCGTGCGCTAAAGGGGGGGGGTTGTGGTTTGAGGGAAGTTTTTTGATTTGTTTTTTTATTTTCCTGTTATTGGGGTGGGTTGGTTTGCGAGAGATATTGGCATAATGTTTTGCTAGGCGGTCTGATTGTTGTTTTGGAGATGGGAAGGAGTTATCAGGTAAGGAGGGGGATTCGTGGGAGGGGGGGTTGTTTCGAGAATTATTTAGTTTTTTAATGACTTGCCAGGTTTTCTTTTTATCAAAGCGTAAAATGGTGGATTGTAGGTATTCTGAAAACTTATTAGTGGTGTTGGTGGTTATGAGGTTGCTGATTTGGGTATTGAGGTTTGTTATTTGGTTAGAGATGAGTGGGGAATATGGTGCATGTTTTCGAAGAGAGTTTCTTTGTTTAATGAGTTGGCTGACTTCAGGGGAGAGTTTGGGTTATGGGATTTTCTGTGGCCTTTGGGTATGTATAAGTTAGCTGATTTAGTAATTAAGTTATTTAATTGGATTATGGAGCTGTGTAGGGATGTTGTGTCATTGATTGGTGTGGGATTAATATGTGTTTCGATATGGTCAGTGAATGCTGGCCAGTTAGCTTTTTGTAGTTTTTGTTTGTTTGGTTTGTTTTTTTTTTTTTTTTTTTTTTTGGGGGGGGGGGGTTGATGGGAGGGGGTTAGAGAAATAAGAATGGGGAGGTGGTCTGAGTGTAGGTCGGTAGTGGTGTCCCATATATATATATATATATATATATATATATATATATATATATATATATATATATATATATATATATATATATATATATATATATTTCTTATATATGCTCATATATATGTATATCTATGTATAAATTAATGCAGAAACACAAATATATATATATATATATATATATATATATATGTAATATATATAACTTAACCAATATATATATATATATCTTTTAATATATATATATATATATATATATATATACGGTATATAAAATAAAACTTAATACTATATATATATATAGCAATATATAATATATATATATATATATATATATAACCAACCAACGTTAACCAATAATATATATATATATATATATGCATATATATATATATATATATGCTCTGGTTATGAGATAGAAAGCAGATATATAGGGATGGATGGGGTTATGAAAGAATTAGAGATTGGGGTGGCAGGGGATGGTGTTAGAGTGATGGAGAATGGAAGAGGGTGAGGGGTGCCTTACCTTTTATATGCTGATGATTTGGTTTTGTGTGGCGAATCTGAAGAGAGTTTGAGAGGATTGGTAAAGGAATTTGGCAGGGTGTGTAAAAGGAGGGGTTTGAAAGTAAACGTAGATAAGAGTAAGGTTTTGGTTGTGAGTGAGAACAGTCCTCGGTGTGAAGTTATGTTAGATGGTGAGCAGCTGGAACAAGTGTCTGAGGTTAAGTTTATAGCAGGGCTACGAAGCTGGAGCTGGAACCGGAGCCTATATTTTTTGAGAGGCTGAGTAGTTAGCATCAGTTTGCGGACCTATGACGTCGCAGTCGAGGCAGCTGATATGGCGGCTCGTCAAAGTCGAGGCATCTGATAAGGCGGCTCGTCTTAGGCGATGCAGCTGATAAGGTATAGGCCTCGCATGGTTTATGATGGACTCGGAGCACTCATACCATGGTTTAGTATGGTTTATTACCCTACCCCTCTTTTCTATACCACTTTTTTATAAACCACTTTTTTGTTTTTGGAGCTACGAGGTCGAACAAGGTGTCGATTAGTATGTAATCGATTATGGTGAATCGATTCTGATGGTTTATAATGGAATCGGAGAACTCCTAGTATAGAGTTAGTACCTACCCACTTTCTGGTTTAGTACTCTACCCCCCTTTCTATACCACTTTTTATTTTTGGAGCTACAAAGCCAAGTTTGGTGTTGACTAGTATGTTTTGAGGTATGCCGAATCGATTCCTGATGTTGCCGAGCAGGGCGTTTCAACCGTTGCGGTGTTAGAGCGAACCAACATGCGTTTTGTGTGGCCGGCTTACCCTTCGTCAAAAACCTACCATGACGGGTGTCAAACAGGGGTAGAACGTCCCAAAAATGAGATTCCCGTGGTTACTTTCCCGAGCGCCATAGTCCCCATGGCCCCAGCGTGGGGTCATTTATTTTAGTTTATTCGACATCAAATGAATCCGAAAGCTATATCCTAGCAACGGAGGTATTAGAGACATCGTATCCTCTTCAAACTTGGCATGCCTTCTTTATATATGTCAACATCGTTTTACCCAATGTTTCATCGCGCTACGCCCATGTTGGAAGTGGGGGTACGGGCCACCCAAAACCTAAAAAATTAACTTAGAAGGCTGAAATTTGGTGAGCCATTAGAAGAGAATGAATAAAATAGAGTGCCGATGTTAAATTAAATGACGAGGCATATGGGCCGGAGCCGAATTCGATTGCGGTGCCAGATTGGAAAAACATAAGAAACATGCCCTAGCAACGTGTGGGTAAGAGACATCATATTTACTTCAAATTTGGCATGACTTCTTTATAAGAGGTAACAGTCATAGACGCTGTATCGCGGCGCTACGCATATGGGGGAAGGGGGTGCCGGCCCCCAAAACCTTAAAAATGAACATAGAAGGCTGAAATTTGGTGAGCGGTTAGAAGAGAATGAATAAAATAGAATGCAGATGTTAAATTAAGTGGCGAAACATATGGGCCGGAGCCGGAGCCGATTGCGGAGCCAGACTGGAAAAACCTAAGAAATAGACTTAAAAGGTTGAATTTTGGAGAGTGGTTAGAAGAGAATGAATGAATTAGAGTACTGAGGATAAGTTAAGTACCGGCTCAAATGAGTCGGTGCTGTGCTGTGCTGTGCGGTGCAGTATTAACAAACATATACTTAACACCCTAATATTAGGATAAATGAGGTGTCTTTACCTATGTTTTTACAGATGTAGAACTCATTTTTGGGTGTTTCATAACACTAAAATGAGTTTGAGGGTCTCCCAGGAGGGGTCCCTTGAAAATAAACGAGAAAAGCGGAAGAAGATGAAGGAAGATGGAGAAAGAAAAAATAAAAAGAAGTAGTTTCGTATGATGGATCAAATGAGGGATTGTAAATGTTGGTGCCGAAACCGGTGTGGAGCCGGTGCGGTGCCAGTGCGGTGCCAAGATAGTAAACAATTACCTAACACCCTGATATTAGTGTGTTTACATAGGTTTTCAGTGACGTAGAGCATGAATAACATAGTTTTAATACTCGCAAATGAGTCTGAGGACCCCCATTAAGGGGGTTCCCAGCTGAAAAGTACAGAGGATGGCATACCAGATAAAGATGAAGGAGGGAATAAGAAGAAGGAAAAGAAGAAGAAGAAGTCTCATATGGAAGAGTAACAGCGTCAATGTTTGCACCGGTGCTAAAGCCGAAGGCGGAGCCGGTGCTGGAGTTGGAGACAGAAGCAAAACACAGACTGCATATCTATGGAAGTTGGATTAACAAGAAGGAAAGAAAAAAAAAGTCTCATGTGTCGGTGTAAAAGAGTCACGACACGAACCGGTACCGGATGCCGGTGCTGGTTCAGATGATGGTGTGGAACTAGGATAGTAAAAGTTAAGTTTTAATAATAATATTGGTCTCCTTATATGGGTTATCGATACCATAGAACATAAATAACATAGTTTCAGAACTCTCAAAGGTAACCACGAGACCCCAACAGGGATCTCCTCGAAATTTTTTATTCTTATTTTTAGAAAAAAATCTGTTCTATTAATAAAGTTTCTGGAAAAAACATTTCATTTAAAATAAAACCTGATTTATTAATAAAGTTTTTTGAAAAAACATTTTTTTTTGAAAAAACATTTTGTTTTTGTGAAAAACAACTTATGTTTTCACTAAAAGTTGTTAAATTTTTTAATAAAAAGCATGTTTTTTATCGACCCTAAAGCAGTAAAGCAGTAGCGCAAACAGACAGTAGGGGGACCCTTCCCCATCAGGCTATGCTGTATTGCTTTACGGTTTTACTGCTTTACATCATATTTGAACATGTATTTTACACAGACACGTCGTAATAATTAGTTCTTTGTATAAACTCAAAATAAAAATAAGTTCTTATGTATGAACATAACATAAAATTATTAAAAACATTTTATTTTTTTACTAATTTTCATTCTTTTTAATTAAAAAATATGCCAATTAATCATTAGATCATTAGATCAAACTCTAATCAACCACATATACCATGATGATCCATTGATTAAGGGACTAAAGTCATGATTTAGTGATTAAAGTCCTAATTAAACTAAATTATTTGTACAACGTAACATAAAAAAATATTCATTTAAAAAAAAAAATATCATCTATAAGTGATTAAAGTCATATTTAAGTACCAATGCTATACAAACATTACAGGAAAACAAGGTCTTTTGCACGATCACAACATGAATTTTATTAAATCTTTCTATTTTTTAATTTACAACATAAAAATAACATATCTAACACACCTAACATATGAATAAACAGCTAGCATTAACAAAATTCACTGTATAATTGGTAAACTAGCTAGCATCGCCTTTTAATACTTAACCTAAACCTACTTTTTTTCCACCATAACTCTAACATATCAGTGTTAATTTTACACTATCATGGTAATATTTAACAAAACGTTACAAAAATTTATCATAACTTAACTATCTATCACTCTATTCGACAAATAAATGTTAACAAAACAAAGTTTTAACATCAATAAAGGATACATAACATTACCTGAAGGGGAGTGTGAGATTGGAGATGGTGAGAGTAGTAATAGTAGCGGTAGTAGTAGTAGTAGTAGTTGTAGGTAGAAACACCGAAGGATTTTCATTATTAATAAATATATTTCCCTTTTCTATTCAACCATATACATTTATATTTCATATTACTCGTTTTCTAAACTTCGAACATGGACTTAAACAAATATATTTTTAAATTGTAACATTTAAGAGATGTAGCGTTATTCTGTGAGATGTAGCGTTATTCTGTTTTTCTACACTTTTAATATTTTTCTTTTCAAAGAGACACTTTTAATTTCTTTTTAAACATTAACTATAATATTTCGAGTACACCATCTTCTTTTAACCTGAAACATTTATATGTTCTCATTTTCATCTGTAAACTTAAACTATTATATTTTCATTTTGTTTTTAAGTTTGTACTGATTTTTTTAGTAAAAATATCAATTAATCAATAGATCAATGAATCATACGCTAATCATCCACATATACCATCCCTTCCCGAATCACCGTGACCAATTGATTAAGCGATTAACGTCATGATTAAGTGATTAAAGTCCTAAATAAACTTAATCATTTATAAACATTGCATAAAATTGGTAAAAACATTTTATGTTTACACCAATTTTTATTCTTGTCTGTTAAAAATATCGACTATAAGTGATTAAAGTCATATTTAAGGATCAATGAGATACAAACATTACATAAAAATAAGTTCTTTTTTATGATAACAACATAAATTTTAGTCTTTTTAATGTTTTTAGCGTATCTAACATACCTTACGTACGCATAATTCGCTGACATTAACAAAAATTCAATACCTGATAACTGTAAATAGCTAACATCATCTTACAAAACTTAAACTATTTCCACTTTTCCAACATTGTTCCACCAAATCAGTGTTATTTTTACATTATCGTAGTAATATTTAACAAAACTTAGCAAAAAATTAACATAACCTTACATAACTATCACACTAACTACCAAAGTTATTTCATAAGTTTTACTTTATAAACAAAGCGACGTTGCCAAATCATCGATACAACCGCTATTCACCAAATTTCAATAGATTAGAATAAAAACGAAGTCACGAACAAGGATGTGTCATTATATATCCAAATATCATACCAAGACCCTATATAACCTAATAGCGTAACTTAGCAGTTCGCAACTAACATATGATTCTATGAATAATTACCAATGTCTCTCAAGTACCTAGCTAATCACCATTACTGTTAACATAAAATTACATTCCCAACGTAACAAGGTAGCTTAACATGTATACCTTTATTCGTCATAACCCACCAAAACTGAACATTACCAACATATCTAACATTTAAAAAGTGCTATAACCTACCATAGATACTAACATATGGAACTATGAATAAGACATTAACATCTGGGACTATGAATAAGTTCTCAACCTATCCAGTCATCACACAGCAAAACTCAACCTATCCCTGTTTTTCCATCATATCATCGGCATTTAAAACAGTATTATCTATCAAATACCCTTAACAAAGTATCCTACCTACCAAATATACAAGCATCTTGAACTATGAATTGAGGCTATCTTCATCAAAGAGGCTCGCATATCAAATATAACATCATGTTGAACTACGAATTAACATTGACATTAACAAAATTCTCTAACGAATCTAACATTATTCAGCAAAAACTTAACCTATGCCTCCGTTTCTAACACTTCATAACCAGTTACCACAGTAATATCTATTAAAACTTATAATTTTCTAACAAAGCCAGTATAACCTAACAGGTCTAAACACCCTGAACTACGAATAAAATACTTAAATTAACAATGTATCCAACCTATCAAAGACACGATATTTTTCACATTTACATTTTTCATTTACGTTAAATAATAAATTTAACGTAAGTAAAGTTACGTACCCATGTCAAAATAGTACATAACTCTAATCATTTCGTTCAAAAATGTCCCATACACCCTTACAAACTAGCTGGCTTAAAAATACTAGGGTTATTCGAACTTACTAACACCGCTATGTTACTTAAACACATTATCGTACTGATGCCAACTTAGTACATAACTGTGGTTATTCCCTTTCGAAGAAGGCTTGCATACCCACCTAACACTCTATCATACCTAGCAATACTAACGTTAACCCAACTGTGCTACCCCGGAGTCTTCTCCTTCACTCATTCTACATAGGATACTAAAATTAATTTTCACTATGTAATAAAGTACCTAAAGCAACACATCTCCGCCCGAGAGAAACCCCAAGGGGATTCGCCCCTTGAAAGGGTGTGAATCCCCAGATGATGAGATCACCCCAGAAGGTGGTGTAAGCGGGTTTTGGGGCCTCAGCCCAAAGGGCTGAGGCCTTTTCCCTCCTTCGTAGGGGTAATGAAAGGTAATGAAACCCTAAAAAATGAGTTCTACATTAGTAAAAACATAGGTAAAGACACCTTATTTGTCCTAATATTAGAATGTTGAGTACTTGTTTGTTAATGCTGCACCGCACAGCACAGCATAGCACCGACTCATTTGAGCCGGTACTTAACTTATCCTCAGTACTCTAATTCATTCATTCTCTTCTAACCACTCTCCAAAATTCAACCGTTTGAGTCTGTTTCTTAGGTTTTTCCAGTCTGACTCCGCAATCGGTTCCGGCCCATATCATAGTGTAAATGGAATTAAAATTATTATTTTTTTTAGCTAAAGGAATACCATAGGGTAAACCGCAAATATGGTAGGAGTCGGGGTCTCTCGGCTTCCAGGTGAACGATGGGGCCCCCTCTGTCCCACGTCGGCTCGAGCCCCCTAAATGGGGAAAATAAAAAAAAATCTAAATATTTCTGATGAATAAAAAAAAAATTTTAAAAAAATGATTTTAGTTTTTACATATATTTATGACACTTTTTATTAAACCAGGGTTCTTAGAAGATCTCTCAGTTTTCAATTAAGACAGTTATATAACTTCCACCATATGTATATCTTATACTTATGGTTATAGTATATCTTATGTAGCATATATATATATATAACAATATATATATATATATGTATATATATGTATATATATAATATATATATAAAATATATATATCTCTCTTATATATATATATATATAATACTCTAATAACAATAATAATATATATATAATTAATAATAATATAATATATATATTATAATATATATAAACATATATATATGTTCATACCTCTCATATATATATATATATACTATGCTCTTTCTTTATATACTCTTTATACCTTATATATACTATATATATATATATATACAACAATAGCATATGTGTATGTCTATGTATAACATGTATGTATGTAGTAATAATGTATATGTATATATATGTAATAGCCATTGTAACCAGCATATAATATATAACCAACTCAATATATATAATATATATATATATGTATGGCATAATATATATATTATGTATATGTATATATGTCTATGTAATATATAATATTAACTTATATGTATATATATATGTATATATATATATATATGCTCTTTCTTTAATAATAATAATAATAATAATATGTATATATATATATATATATATATATATATATATATATATATATAATAATAATAACTATATATATATATATATATATATATATATAATATATATATATAACAATAATAATATAATGCTGCTCTTATACTGCTCTATATATCAATTTCTTAGATAAGCAGGCAATAAAAAGTACTTGAACGTAAAACGTACTAAAATGTTGCTAGGATGTATAAATTGTTCCAAAATATTTATATGAAAATATAATGAAGCAAAATTATTTTAAAAATATGTTCCTTTTATAAAAGATTATAAAATAAGGAAAAGCCTCACTCTATACATAGCTTATCATTCAATATTTTAAGATTACCAATGTTATTTAATTAATTTCTAGTGACGTAAAATTATTGCTGCTGTTAAATGTTTTCAGATAACTAATTTATTTAATTATTATTATTATTATTATTATTATTATTATTATTATTATTATTATTATTATTATTATTATTATTATTATTATTATTATTATTATTATTATTATTATTATTATTATTATTATTATTATTATTATTATTATTATTATTATTATTATTATTATTATTATTATTATTATTATTATTATTATGGTGGAATTGTTGTAGTGTGATGAGCTCTCACCTAAGGGTATGTAGGGGGGGGTCTTTCCTTTATCGACTTAGCGTATGAAATTTGTATGGAAAATGAAAAAAAAAATTTTTACTTTTTTTTTTATTTTTTTATATCTCAAAACTACGATAGGTACAAGAAAACTAATAACATATTTAGAATCAGCGTATAAAATATGTATTAATTTTTTTTTTTTTTTTTAACTAAAAGAATACCCCAGGGTAAACCGCAAAGATGCAAAGAGTCGGGGTCTCTCGGCCTCCTGGGGGACGACGGGGTTGGACTATTTCCCCCCCTCCGGGGTCTCCGGTACCCCGCTCTTTGGTATTGGGTGTCGCGGGGTTCCTCCGCCCTACGGGGTATGGAAAACGTCCCCCTCTGTCCCCACCGTCAGCTCGAGCCCCTAAAAAATATATTTATACTCTGATTCCATATATTTTTTAGTTTTCTTCTACCTATCGTAGTTTTTGGATATAAAAAAAAAAAAAAAAAAAAAAAATTTTTTCATTTTCCATACAAATTTCATACGCTGATTCCATATATGTTATCAGTTTTCTTGTACCTATCTTAGTTTTCGAGATATCATGCGGGTAACTTCTTTAGTTTGGCCTTTATTATTATTATTATTATTATTATTATTATTATTATTATTATTATTATTATTATTATTATTATTATTATTATTATTATTATTATTATTATTATTATTATTATTATTATTATTATTATTGTACTAAATATTTGTAATAAATTCATATATTTGAAAAGAATTTTCTTTCCCAACAATCGTGTGCCATATAATTTATAAAATCAAAATTAAAGGAACATAAAAGAAGCAAAAGAAAATATAAACTCACTATTCTTAGCTTAACTCAACAAATTGTACTACAATGGTCAGAAATTCTAAAAAAAGTACGAAAATTATCATGCCTGCATATCTAGGAATTGGCCATATATATATATATATATACTTATGTATATATTTAAAATACAAGTATTTAAATTTGTATCTTTTCATAGTGTATATCTATACATGCTGTAAAGGACTATTAAAATGTAATAATAATAATATATATATGTATATAACCAATATAACTATATATATATATATAATAACCAATAATATAATAATATATGTATATATATATAATATATGTAATAATATATATATAATATATAGCAACAATAATATATATATATAATTGTATTACAGTACTACTACCCACAATATTAACTTGGGTATATGTATAATAATAATATGTATATATGAAGTCGGCGTCGAAGAGATGGGCATGTGACTAAAGGCCTTTGAACACAGCTACACGAAAATAAATATCATTTTATTAATCATGAAGAGACATTTTTACCCCTGAATTAAAAAAAAAAAAAAAATAACACTTTTTAAAATTAAAATTGTTAAAAATGTTGCAAAAATTAGTTTTTTGAGAATTCGCAGAAGCTGGAGTAGTCGGAGGGAGCGCGGAAAGTTGCCAAATGTTGATTTTTTTTCTTTTATAACTAAAGCATACCCGACGGGTAAAAATTAAAGATGGCAAGAGTCAGGGTTTCTCGGCCTACCGGGGGACGACGGGGGGACTTCGTCCCCCCTCTGTCCCTCCGTTTGCTCGAACCCCCTAAAAAGGATATAAAAGAAAAAAATAACGTTTTCTCCAAAGCGTAAAAATAAAATGGTATTTGGAAACTTTTGCTATCGTGAACTAATGCAGGATTCAAAGTCATTCACAGCGTAGACTTGCCAGGTCTAAGATTATACTAATATTTAAGGTGTTATTAATAAATATTAGAATAAAATAATTTTTAAGTTTTGTCGATGAAATTACTTTGAAATCAAAAATATTTATTTATTTTACTGTAGATGTTATAGTTTTCTAGTTACATGCAGACATCTTAAGGGTTAGCACAGCTATAATATATGTAACCAATATATATGTAATATATCTATATATATGTAGTAACAACAACAACCAACCTTATAACTTAACAACATAACTATTGCTATATATATATATATATATATCTTATTATATATATATATATATTAACTATATATAATATATTATATATATATATATATAAAGAGATGGAGGCACTTAATGTGAAAGTTAACGCCGTTAATCCTTAATCGTTAAAAAATAATTAACGGCGTTAATCATTAAAGGGTTTATCGGTAAGAATTTAACGGAAGTTAACGTTAATCGTTAACGTTAAGCGACCTTCAAAAATATGTAAGAATCAATAATAATAAATTTGTTTAAATTTTCTTTTATATGATTGCAGATATTCATATTATTTTAATATTCATAAAGATTGCAAGAAATAATAATAATAATAATAATAATAATAATA
Source organism: Trachelipus rathkii (assembly GCA_015478945.1). Lineage (NCBI taxonomy): Eukaryota > Metazoa > Arthropoda > Malacostraca > Isopoda > Trachelipodidae > Trachelipus > Trachelipus rathkii. The sequence goes on from JABUQX010078024.1 coordinate 72,722, forward strand.
ATAATAATAATAATAATAATAATAATAATAATAATAATAATAATAATAATAATAATAATAATAATAATAATAATAATAATAATAATAATAATAATAATAATAATTATATTAAGCCTATCAGACTTAAAAAATTATTTAAGTATAATAATAATAATAATAATAATAATAATAATAATAATAATAATAATAATAATAATAATAATAATAATAATAATAATAATAATAATAATAATAATAATAATAATAATAATAATAATATCTAACATGATATTAATGTTTTAGGACCTGAAAGAGGACGGAAAAACGTGTGCTCGTGCAGGTGGAACAGGTAACGACCCTTGTCTTATTAATAATGGAGGATGCCATCAATTATTTCTGTCAGCCTAGATTAGCTAACACCTATAACTTAAAAACTACAATAGCTACAGGAAAACTGAATACATTTTCGAAATCAGCGAACATTTTCATGCAGGAAAGTAAATAAGAAATAAAATGAAGTGCGATAAAAAATAATAAAAAAATAATAAATGTTTTGATGTACGATAATCGCGTTCCCCCAAATTTCTGAGACATAAACCCCCCAATTTTAGGCTCGGGAGATATCTTGAAAAGTACTGCTTGCATGAGATGTAATGAAAAAATTATTATTTATTTTAATTTATTAACGTAAATGCATGGCACACAAGGGTAATCTACGGGAGGGCTCCGCCCCCGTACCTCCGACCTGTGAGTGCTGGTGAAATAATTTTTAAAAATAGAAAAACATTAATTTTTAAGTTAATTATAAAAGAAAAATATAGAAATCGTGATTTTTAAGTTAACCTTAAAATATCGAAATGATATAAAGAAAAAAAAAAAAACGATATTTTGATGGGTAACAAGCCTAATATTTTCCTGCCAGGCGTCAGATGTTATTTTAACTAATTTTATTTAAGGATGTAATTAATAATTATTATAATATATTTTTTGTTTCCTTTATTAAAATGTTCGCCGACTTCAAAAATGCATTCAGTTTTTATGTAGCTATCGAAGTTTTTGAGATACAGGTGTCAGCTAATCTGGAGACTGGCCGAATACTTCCAAAGCGTAAATACCTTAATTAATACTTAATAGTATATTATTGTAAAAATAATATTATATACCAACTTAAAGTTTTAATACAAATATGTATATTTTTTATAAATTACAATGTTTATTAGGCCTACTACTTATATTTTTCACGTCACAAAAGAAGCAAGTTCAAGTAACGAACGAAAGAAGTTAATGACTCATTGAACGGGCAACAGTCACTATCTTTTTTTTCTTCAGCGAACCAATGAGAAAAATAAGTTAAACATTACTAAAGGGGATAATAACCGTGTAAGAATAAACACATTTTGAGCCATTGAGAGGAGCGTTTAGGAAATTTTGGAGAAAAAAAAGTTTATCTGTTATCGAAATCGAATCTAATACAATTTAAAATCTGATAAGAAAATATTTTATAAACTCGTAAATTAAGGTAACGGTTAACGGATGTAGGGGAAAATTTTAACTCGTTAACGTTAATTCACAAATGTAACTCGTTAATAGTCCGTTACTTCTTTTCGAAATTAACGAAAGCGTTAAAAGTTAACGAAAACATTAACGAGTTAATTAACGGATTAACGCTTTAACGCGTTAATGCACACCTTTGAATAAAAATATATATATATAAGCCCAATATTACAAATACTTGGTACAAAAAACATTTGTCTACCGTGTCCCCCGACCAGTGAGAGCTGGAAAAATAACATAAACTTGAAGCACCTGGCAACTTTTGACTAGGGAAAAAGAGTAAGATTTATTATTACATGTAACAAATATCAATTAGAAGAAGCCTTTCAGTTTTTGAAGTTTAATTAATTTCTCTTTTTTTTCTCTTTTTTTTCTTTTTTTTCTTTTTTAAGATATCTTTTCTTTACAAATCTTTTCAAACATTTCGTGTAAGTTTTATGAAAATTGGAAAAATCCGGGACAAGCATAGGAAACTTAAGTAATGAAAAACATATTCTGAAGAACAATTTGAGAAAGTTCTAAAGGCATGATGGAACATGATGCTAGTCACACAGAATGGGTGAAACCTCTACTTGGGAATTTAATACTCTACGAGCCTGGACACAATCTTCTGGAGAACTATAATATGATTTTAAAGGTCATGAATAACAAGACAGGTCCAACTGGTAGAGGGAAGGCCCTTAACGGGAAATATGCAGATGTAGATTTGATATTTATTTTGCAAGTAAACAACATCTAAAAAATTTAACTGTCTAAAAAATATTTTTTACCAATTTTAAATTGATATTTATTTTTTATTTTTTTTATTGCAAATATTTTTGTTACAGATTTGAAGTTTCAATTTTGACGTCATGTCCATTATAAATTCCGGCGTTGCTCGCATGGAGGCTAACGAAAGATGGTATTTTACAAAAGAACAAATAAACAATTCTCCCAGCCGAAAATGTGGTATAGACGCAGAGAAAGAATTATCTTATCGTCAGCAAGGAGCCAAGCTGATTAAAGATATGGGCCAGCTTCTTCGAGTGTAAGTATTATTATTGAGAATTAAAATGTTTTTAATGCATCATTGATCTAGACCTAAACTACAATTTCAATAGCTTAATTTGAGTAATTTTAAGGTTTTACAGGTTTAACTAGATTCTTTTGCAACATTGCTTGCTATCGTCAGTTTGTTAAGGATTTGATTTCACTTTTGAAAATATGTTTACCAAAATCTGAAGAAAAATATTGCTTAGAAATTGAAATTAGGCCTTGGATGAAATGCAAAATTTCTAGCCTTGCACATCTAACTTTTACATAATTTTCTTCTTTTCCATTAAGAATTATGAATTTATTATTAATTTATTCTTATGAATGTATTAAGAATTATGCAGAATTATATATTTATATAGATTTAAATTCAGTTTGGGTATTTCATTTTAAATTCAGTTATCACAAATTCTTCATATATTATAGATTTAAATTTGTTACTGATACTATTTTCCCCTGAATCAAACCCTGTGTGACCCTTGACCCGAGAGGAGTGTGAGCAGGAGGGTCTGCCAGGGCCACTGTCTAGTACTGACAATGCCTTATTCTTCTGGAAAGATAGTAATCTTTCAGAAGTAAATGGTGGAGATCCTTTTAGCTCATCCTGGTCAAGTGGTAACGCATTTGCTTTATCAACAGCGAGGGTTCGGGTTCGAAACCAGAAGGGGATATTTATTTCCTAACACATATATATATATATATATATATATATATATATATATATATATATATATATATATATATATATACCTTATATATATATATATATATACTTTCCTCTATATATATATATATATATATATATCTATATCTTTGTACTTTTTTTAATATCTTTATTTGCATATGTATATATATATATATATATATATATATATATATATATATATATATATATATATATATATATATATATATATATGCAAAACCTTAATATATATATCTATATATATATATATATATATATATATATATATATATATATATATTTCAGTAAGGAGTTAGTCATCAACACAGCAATTGTGTATATGCACAGATTTTATATGATTCAAAGTTTCAAAAGATTTCATATACATAGCTTAGGACCAGCAGCTCTTTACGCGGCTACTAAAGTTGTGGAACCGTCGAGGAGTGTCGAACAAGTGGTAAGAGCTGCTCATCGCATATTGTGTCCCCGTCAACACAATAATTTTAACACAGAATCTACGGTAAGCATTAAAGTATCATGTTTATTTATTATCTTATTCATAGTTCTCTCTTTTATTATTATTATTATTATTATTATTATTATTATTATTATTATTATTATTATTATTATTATTATTATTATTATTATTATTATTATTATTATTATCATTATTTTAATTTTAATTTTAATTTTAATTATTATTATAATTATTATTATAATAATTATTATAATAATTATTATCATTATTATTATTATTATTATTATTATTATTATTATTATTATTATTATTATTATTATTATTATTATTATTATTATTATTATCATTATTATTATTATTATTATTATTATTATTATTATTATTATTATTATTATTATTATTATTATTATTATTATTATTATTATTATTATTATTATTATTATTATTATTATTATAATTAAATCTTTGCATCTACTTCCATTATTGTCGACAGCGGAACTGTTCCTTCCTCTCAACTTACCTCTAACTCATTTGTAATTGTAATTTCTGCCAAAGTTGTTTTTTTCTGCTCTCCCTGATAATAATACTAAGAAGATACACGTTCCTGACGGTATCCCTCCTGTGGTTCTCAAAACTTGTGTTTCTGACCTTGCACTCTACCTTGGTAGAACTGTTTTGTCTTTGCCTGTTAACTTCAACGCTTCCCTCATTCCGGAGTGTTCTCACTCAGCATGTGCTTAAGAAGGGGAACCATCTCAACCCTTTGACCTTGCACTCTACCTTGGTAAAACTGTTTTGTCCTTGCCTGTTAACTTCAACGTTTCCCCTCATTCCGGAGTCTTCTCACACAGCATGTGCTTAAGAAGGGGAACCATCTCAACCCCTTTTGATTATCATCCATTTGCATTAACATCTGTTTTCTCTATAGTTTTCAAATCTATATTTAATAGCAAGATTTGGAATCATCTGAAATCTTTCTAATCTTATCTCAGACATTAAGTATGCCTTCCATATGGAATGATCGACTGATGATCTCTCTCTCTCTCTCTCTCTCTCTCTCTCTCTCTCTCTCTCTCTCTCTCTCTCTCTCTCTCTCTCTCTCTCTCTCTCTCTCTCTCTCTCTCTCTCTCTCCTCTCTCTCTCTCTCTCTCTCTTCTTTTGAAGATCTTCTGTGGCTGCTTTCTACAGTCTCATCCTATATATATATATTATATATATATATATATATATATATATATATATATATATATATATATATATATATATATATATATATATATATATATATATATATATATATATATATATATATATATAGTAGTAACTCACCATCCGGACCGCTACCACCCTTTTCGATATGAAGGAATAGATATATTTGCTTCAAACTTGGAATATAATCTATATATGGGATAAGCTCGAATCAGTGTAAATTTCAAGTCTGTAGGATGTATATGGGGTCACCCCCGAGGGTGGACGCCGATATTGCGCTTACGCCCTTGTGGCGGCTTCCGAGCGGGCACGATTAGGCCTAAAACGACCATTTGGAGGTCAGGTGCAGACCGAAGAGGTCTGTCTGACCGATCAGACACAGACCGAAGGTCTGTGTTTGTCTGTCTGTTTGTTTGTCTGTTTGTATTATTATTTATTATTATTATTACGTCGAAGAAGTGATCCCGAAGGGATCACTTCTGAGTTGTTTTTTAAGTCCGTCCGCGTGTTCTTCAGCGTCGGTTCAGCCTCTGGACAGCCTCGCCCCGCACCGCACCGCGCCGCGCCGCACCGCACCGCGCCGCGCCGCACCGCACCGCACCGCTTTGCTCCGTCTCGCTCCACGCTCTGGGTAGAGTTTGAGACATGGTATCTCTGTCAAACTTGGTACCCTGTTTGGGGATAACGTAACCTCGTCGTAGACGAGGTTACGTCCCCGTGGGACCTCCCCCGAAGGGGGACCCCACCCCCATTAAAAAATTAAATTGTTCATAGAAGGCTGAAATTTGGTGAGATGATTCAGAGTTGAATTTCTAGAAAGACTTGATATGTTAATCTGTGGAGTTGGCTCCGGCACCGGTGCTGGAGCCACTGCGGTGCCGAGTTAATAAACAGTCGTATAACAACAATGTTGGTGTCCTTATAAGGGTTATCGAGGTCGTAGAGTTCGAATATTAGGGTTATAAGTCCGTATAGGGTGTCTAGGACCCCCCATTATGGGGTCCCGACTGTAAAAAAAAGAATCACAGAGTGCAGAAAACAAAGGAGGAATGAAGAAGAATGAAAGATGAATGAGGAAGGAAGAAGAATGAAGAAGATGGAAGAAGAATGAGGAAGGAGGAGTAGGAGTTGACAGCTGCACCGGTGCTGGCTCCGGTGCGGTGCCGAGTTATTAAATATTTGTGTAATGATACAATATTGGTGACCTTATATATGTTATCGAGTCTGTAGATTTCGAAAATAATGGTTTCAGAACCATCAAGAAACAAAAAATAAATAAATTTATAAATAAATAAATAAAATTTCTTATTCTTTTTATGTTTATAACTTACAAATTTACGTTTTTACATACCCTAAAGCAGTAAATCACTAAATCAAACCACCATCCAACCAGCATCCAACCTCCCTCCTGACCATCTGTGATCCATTGATCTATTGATTAAGGTCACATTTTGAGTATCATTTTTGGATAAACATAACATAAAATCAAGTTCTTTATACAAACATCAAACAATATATGTTGATGTAACAAAGTTTTCACATTAATAAAGCTTACTCAGCATCATCTGAACTAAGAAAATAATGTACAACGACAAACTTAACTCATCTTAAACAGGAATAAACGGTCAACATTAACAAAGTTTCACACCTAACAACAGTAAAGTAACTAACATATCAACCAAAAACGTAACTTATTCACACTTGGTCAAGCATATCTCTAACATAACAATGTTAATTTACACTAACATGGTAATATTTAACTAAAATTTACTATAACCTTGTGTAATTATCATACAGACCAGCAAAAGTATGCTAACGTAACAAAGTTTTCCTATTAATAGAGCTAACATGATGTAACATGAACTAAGAATATAATATACAACGACAAACCTGATACATCTTAAACAAGAATAAACAAGAATAAACGGTTAACATTAACAAAGGTCCAAACTTATCAACAGTAAAAGTAACTAACAAGACTCACAAAAACATAATCCATTCATACTTTATCAACCAAATCTCCAACATAGTAATATTTAACAAAAAATTTACCATAACCTTACCTAACCAGCATAATACCTAATGGGTAAAGACAAACAAAGTAAAGTTTTACTCTCTGTAAAGCTAAACTATGAACATAACGTACTTAGCACCCAACAACCAGACGAATAAACAGCCTCCATCATCAATGTAGTCAATAAATCGAACATAAGAGGGAACTAAAACAAGTTTTCATTTTTATAACATATAATTTTCATTGAAAAGAGTGTTATATAAATCCATAGCTATATAAATACATAAAAATATAAGTTTATTTTTAAATATATTAATTCATCTAATCAAAGAACATAGGATTCAAGTTGGGTAAACCATATATATCTCTCTAAAGATTCAACATCTCACTTTGAAAGGATGTAAGTATAAATGTCCACCTTCAGTACACTAAACCATTTTTCGGCGTATTTTGATTCAGCAGCACTCATTCTCTCGTACAAGAAGTAAACTCATCCAAACTGATAGTTATTAACGCATTCCTGTATACTGCATTATAGGGGAAACCGCATGTTTCGGTGTAAATATCATAGATTACACCATGTGCTATACGTATTAAGTCCTCAAGTATGTCAACATCGTTAAGATGTGATGTTAATTCGTTTTTTATTTTAAGCAATGCTGTAATATTTTCAGATGTTCGAACTGTGAAACCTATACAAGTACGCCAGAAGGTCGTGCCATCGATAGGCTTTCAATAATTGCGTACATCAAGATTTTTAATATTGTCACACGACGAGAATACAACGTTTATTCTATTAGAACCACTCACACTGTCTCCCCAGCTGGATATTTCACTACGAGTCGATCCATTGGATAACATACCCTTATCCTCTAGCCATGCAGCAGCGATATCGATAATCTTGATGAATCCATCAGCACAAACGAATAAAGGTCTATTATTTGAACCTCTGGCAGGAATACAAGCAATGTATCGGTATCCATCCGGTTGACGATTAAATATAAACGACACATCGTTGGGAATAACGAAGCTCCTTGTGAAGATATCAACAACAGATGTAGAGATGTGGGGAGATGTCATCGTACCAGTACAGCGAAAAAATGTCCTACTGACTGAAATCGTATGCGTAAACAACCCTTATAGGTAATGAGATTCTTTCTTTCAGCCAATCAGAAGAAAGTAAACAAGAATACAACGCACGAATGAACCATATCAGTTCAAAAGGGTATATATTCTCGTTAGACAACAACAACAACAACAACAACAACAACAACAACAACAACAACAACAACAACAACAACAATAACATAGTACAAAAATAAGTTCTTTATATACCTTCCAGCGAATATATGCTAACGTAACAATGTTTTCACATTAATAAGGCTAACATAGCATTACCAGAACTAAGAATATAAAGCGCAATGACAAAACCTAACCCCCCTCACCAGCGAATAAACTACTAACATTAACAAAGTTCCATACTTAACAACATTAAAGTAGCTAGTACAGCGTACAAAACGTAACCTATTCACACTTTTTCAAGCATATCTCTAACATATCATTGTTAATTTTACATTAACAACATAGCACAAAAATGAGTTCTTTATATACTAACCAGCGAATATAGGCTAACATTACAATGTTTTCACAATAATAAACCTAACATTGCATCATATGAACTAAGAAAATAACGTACAACGACAAACCTAACACAACTTACGCACTAATAAACAACTAACATTAACAAAGTTCCACACTTAGCACCTGTAAAGTAACTAACATGGCATACAAAACGTAACCTATTCATACTTTTTCCAAGCATATCTCTAACATATTAACGTTAATTTTACATTGATGCAGTAATATTTAACAAGGATTCATCATAATCTTGTCCAATTATCATACAGACCAACGAAAAAACTGTAAACATAACAAAGTTTTATCCAAACATAACACAAAAATAAGTTCTTTATATACTAACCATCGAATATATGCTGACGTAACAACGTTTTTACATTAATAAAGCTAACATAACATAACCTGAACTAAGAATATAATGTACAACGACAAACCTAACACACCATACGTACGAATAAACCACTAACTTTAACAAACTTCTACGCTTAACAATAGTAAAGTACCTAACACTTCGTACAAAACGTAACCTATTCACACTTTTTTCAAGCATATCTCTAACATTTCAATGTTAATTTTACATTAACATCGTAACATTTAACAAAAGTTTAGCATAAACCTGTCTAATCATCATACTGACAAAGAATATAACGCTAACGTAACAAATGTTTTACATCAACTTCGTAACATTTAACAAAAAAATTCATCATAACCTCGTCTAAATGTCATAATCCCGATCGAATAATTGCAAACATAACAAACTTTTAACCAAACATAACAAAAAATAACAAAATTTTATCCTGACATAGCATAAAAATAAGTTCTTTGAATAAAATATCACAGTGAAGCGTAATAGTTTACTGATTTTAAAGCAGTAAATCAGTAAATCAGTAAATCAAACTACCCATCTCTGCAGTCCCCTACCCATCCCACCCGGCTGTGATCTATTGAGCTATTGATTCAAGTCATATTTCGAGTATCAGTTTGGATAAACATAACATAAAAATAAGTTCTTTATATACTGACCTACGAATATATGATTAACCAGCAAAGTTTTAGCATCAATAAAGCTAACATATCATAACCGCAACTAGGAATATAATGTACAAATGCAGACCTAACATACCTAGCGTATGAATAATCAGCTAAGATCCTGATGAAAATTCCCTACTTTTCAAGGGTAAAGTGGCAACAGGTCCTACAATACTCGATATGTTCCCACTTTTCGCTCATATCAGCAACAAGTTAAAGCCATATTATCTAGCAAAATCCCTTAAAAAAGTGACCAATCTATCGAATACCACCATCTTGAACTATGAATTAAGACACTACTTTCATCAAAGTGTCTCACTCGTTTCCAGTATAACATCATTTGACCTATGAATAAACGTAGACATTAGCAAAAATTCTAGGACAAACCTAACATTACTCAACAAAAAACTTAACCTAGGCTCCCGTTTCTATCACATCATCATCAGTTAACACGAGTAATATCTTACAAAAACATCATTTCTCTAACAAATCAGTGTTATTTCCACATTTGTCATAGTAATATTTAACATTATAACATTTACCTAACTTACGAATAAACAGTTTTCATCAGCAAACGTATCTAAAGCAGCTTGTACCTTCGAAAACCCCAGGGGATGCGTCCCTGAGAGATTGTGAATCCTGCGGGGGATCACCCCGAGGGGGTGGCAGGCACACCTCCCGAGGGTAGGAGCCTCAGCCTCTGGGGCCCCAGCCGCTTGCACCCTTCCCGGGGGTGACTGAGATTCACACTGCTCCCAGCTCGAGGAGAAGCATGTTGCACTGGAATACGCTTTATTGACTGTTTATTCACGAGTTATATGTTAAACTATTTGCTGTTCTGTGTGAGCTATTGATTTGAGCCAGAAGATGATGATTTTGCCAGATCTCCACTGTAGCTGAGTTTTGTTGGCTAATGGGCCGTTTGCCCTGGAATTTTGCCCAGCTGTGCGTTCGCTCAGATCCAGGCTGCCCACTCGAGGCGGCTGTTTGCACGATGGCTGGTGTCGAGGCTCGCGGTTCCAGACAGTGATCGGTGGTCGCTTTGTTAGGCCCAGATTGGCTGGCTTTGTTGGCATTATGAGCGAGAAAAGTGGTGATATGATCTGTTAACCACGCACAATGGTGGGATCTTAACCTTACGCTAAGCCAGGTCTGCATTTAGCATTATATTCTAGTTACGATTATATTCTTGGCTTTGTGATAAAACGCTGGTGTTCGTGGGCATCAGCGCAGCGGCACACTGTTATGTTCAAACTGATACTCAATATAACTTGAACTCCAATAGCTCAATATACATACCGGGAGACTGCAGGGCTGTTACCGACCGCTGATTTACTGCTAAATCGATGAAGCCTGCGCTTCGCATTCAAAGAACCCATTATCTTATGTCGAGATAAATTTTGTTATTTTGACCATGTTGATTAAGGTTGTTATGACTACAGTATCCGAAGGCTACTGACATTGGGCTGGGCCATGATAATTTTTGACCAAATATTGCAGTTGGTATTTGTCCGTTAGCGAACCGTGCTTTTGTCGGTGAATTTTGCTAAACACGTTGCATGTTACGATGTTGGCTGGCAAGAATAACGAAAAGAATTATTAACCAAATTGGTGTACACGAAGTGTTGGAAACGCACACTGCCGTTAGCAGCCAAATTTGTTAAAAGTAGTGGACTGACCATTTTGCATGGTATGTTAGGCTGTGGCCTGTGCTGGATTTCAGGCCGCTGGCCATGGTAACATTATGTAAAAACATTATTTACATCGGCTATATTCGATGATTAATATATAAGGAACGACACGGCTGTTATGTTTGGATACTGATACCTGATTTCGTTGTGCGGTTTAGACCTGATGGTCGCCATCAGCCAGAGTTGAACGTTAACATGTTAGAAGTATGCTTTAGTATGGTGGAACCGTTTTGTATGCCGTTAGCTACGGGTGAACGTATTAGTTGTTTATTAGTGCGTGAAATTGTCGTTAGGTGCCATTTTCTTAGTTCGATGCAATGTTAGGTTGTATTATTGGCTAACAATGACAGCCTATATTCGCTGAAGTTGAGGCTTTCGGCGTGACCCCATCGAAGTGATACTCCAATGCTGCGTAAATCAATTGACAGCAAAAATTGGCTGTGATATGTTAAGTATAAAAAAGTAATGATAAACCCGTTGCTGCTACTATATTGGTAAAGCTAGAGTTTTTGTTATGTTAAACAGACCGGCTTCGCATTGCGCTGTAGTTCATGTTGCTTACCAGCCATGCCAGTAACGGCCCTGCGCTGCAACTCGCTCAGGCGTAACTTTGTACTATGTTGTTATTGTTGTTGTTGATGTTATTGTTATTGATATTGTTGTTGTTGTTGTTGTTGTTGTTGTTGTTGTTGTTGTTGTTGTTGTTGTTGTTGTTGTTGTTGTTGTTATTTGTTGTTATTTGTTGTATGTTGTTAATATATACCCTTTTGAACTGATATGGTTCATTCGTGCGTTGTATTCTTGTTTACTTTCTTCTGATTGGCTGAAAGAAAGAATCTCTTACCTATAAGGGTTGTTTACGCATACGATTTCAGTCAGTAGGACATTTTTTCGCTGTACTGGTACGATGACATCTCCCCACATCTACATCTGTTGTTGATATCTTCACAGGGAGCTTATTCCTAACGATGTGTCGTTTATATTTAATCTCAACCGGATGGATACCGATACATTGCTTGTATTCCCTGCCAGAGGTTTCAAATAATAGACCTTTATTCGTTTGTGCTGATAGTTCATCAAGATTATCGATATCGCTGCTGCATGGCTAGAGGGATATGTTATCCAATGGATCGATGAGTAGTGAAATATCTATCAGAGGTGACAGTGTGAGAAGATGATAATAGAATAGACGTTGTGTTCTCATCGATGTGACAATATTAAAACCCTTGATGTACCCAACTACTGGAAACCCATCGATTGTGTGACCTTCATGCGTACGTGTATAGGTTTCACAGTTCGAACATCTGAAAATATTACAGCAATGCTTAAAATAAAAAACGAATTAACATCGCATCTTAACGATGTTGACATACTTGAGGACTTAATACGTATAGCACATGGTGTAATCTCTATGATATTTACACCGAAACATGCGGTTTCCCCTATAATGCAGTATACAGTTAATAACTATCAGCATGGATGAGTTTACTTCTCTCTTGTATGAGAGAATGAGTGCTGCTGAATCAAAATACGCCGAAAAATGGTTTAGTGTAGCTGAAGGCATTTATACTTACATCCTTTCAAAGGATGTTGAATCTTTAGAGAGATATATAGAACGCACCCAACTTGAATCCTATGTTCGCTGATTAGATAATTAATATATTTAAAATAAACTTATGGCTTCTATGTATTTATATGTTTTTATGTATTTATATAACGCTCTTTTCAATGAAAATTATATGTTATAAAAATGAAAACTTGTTTTACTTCCCTCGTATGTTCGATTTATTGACTACATTGATGATGGAGGCTGTTTATTCGTCTGGTTGTTGGGTGCTAAGTACGTTATGTTCATAGTTTAGCTTTACAGAGAGTAAAACTTTACTTTGTTTTTACCCATTAGGTATTATGCTGATTAGGTTGGTTATGGTAAATGTTTTGTTAAATATTACTATTGTAATGTTGGTTGATAAAGTATGAATGGATTATGTTTTTATGAGTCTTGTTAGTTACACTGTTGATAAGTTTGGTGCTATTAATGTTAACCATTTATTCTTGTTTATTCTTGTTTAAGATGTATCCAGGTTTGTCGTTGTATATTATATTCTTAGTTCATGTTACATCATGTTGGCTAGGAAAACTTTGTTACGTTAGCATACTTTTGCTGGTCTGTATGATAATTACACAGGTTATAGTAAATTTTAGTTAAATATTACCATGTTAGTGTAAATTAACATTGTTATGTTAGAGATATGCTTGACCAAGTGTGAATAAGTTACGTTTTTGGTTGATATGTTAGTTACTTTACTGTTGTTAGGTGTGAAACTTTGTTAATGTTGACCGTTTATTCCTGTTTAAGGTATGTTAGGATTTGTCGTTGTACATTATTTTCTTAGTTCAGGTGCTGCTATGTTATGAAAACTTTGTTACATCAACATATATTGTTTGATGTTTGTATAAAGAACTTGATTTTATGTTATGTTTATCCAAAAATGATACTCAAAATGTGACCTTAATCAATAGATCAATGGATCACAGATGGTCAGGAGGGAGGTTGGATGCTGGTTGGATGGTGGTTTGATTAAGTGATTTACTGCTTTAGGGTATGTAAAAACGTAAATTTGTAAGTTATAAACATAAAAAGAATAAGAAATTTTATTTATTTATTTATAAATTTATTTATTTTTTGTTTCTTGATGGTTCTGAAACCATTATTTTCGAAATCTATAACATATAAAGTCACCAATATTGTATCATTACACAAATATTTAATAACTCGGCACCGCACCGGAGCCAGCACCAGTGCAGCTGTCAACTCCTACTCCTCTGAGTCAGACTCCTTCTTCATTCCATCTTCTTCATTCTTCTTCCTTCCTCATTCATCTTTCATTCTTCTTCATTCCTCCTTTGTTTTCTGCACTCTGTGATTCTTTTTTTTTCAGTCGGGACCCCATAATGGGGGGTCCTAGACACCCTATACGGACTTATAACCCTAATATTCGAACTCTACGACCTCGATAACCCTTATAAGGACACCAACATTGTTGTTATACGACTGTTTATTAACTCGGCACCGCAATTAAACCAACGCGGTGCCGGGCCAACTCCACAGATTAACATATCAAGTCTTTCTAGAAATTCAACTCTGAATCATCTCACCAAATTTCAGCCTTCTATGAACAATTTAATTTTTTAATGGGGGTGGGGTCCCCCTTTGGGGGAGGTCCCACGGGGACGTAACCTCGTCTACGACGAGGTTACGTTATCCCCAAACAGGGTACCAAGTTTGACAGAGATACCATGTCTCAAACTCTACCCAGAGCGTGGAGCGAGACGGAGCAAGCGGTGCGGTGCGGTGCAGCACACAATTTTGTGTGGGGCGAGGCTGTCCAGAGGCTGAACCGACGCTGAAGAACACGCGGACGGACTTAAAAAACAACTCAGAAGTGATCCCTTCAGGATCACTTCTTCGACAATAATAATAATAAGTATGTAAGAGCGAAACAAACAGACAGACAAGCACAGACCTTCGGTCTGTGTCTGTCGTCGAACAGACCTTCCGGTCTGTCTGACCTCAAATGGTCGTTAGGCCTAAACGCATCCACGCAGATCAAGCAACAAAGACGTAAGCGCAATATCGGCGTCCACCCTCGGTGACCCCCTCTATATACATCCTACAGACTTGAAATTTACACTGATTCGAGCTTATTCCATATATAGATTATATTCCCAAGTTTGAAGCAAATATCTATTATACTTTTTGAGAAAAGGGAGGGTGATGGAGGTCAAACTGGTGAGTTACTACTATATATATATATAACTTAATAATATATATATATATATATATATATATATATATATATATATATGCTTTACTTTACTATATATATATATACTTATGTATATATATAATAATATATATATATATATCAATATATATATATAATATATATATATATGTAACTGCTGTAACTGCTTTAACTGCTGCTGCTCATATATGTTTGTATATATATATATATATATATATATATATAACATAACATATATATATATATATGCATAACATATATAACAATAACATATATATATATATATATATATATATATATATATATATATATATATATATATATATATTTTTTTCTTTTTTGCACACATATTGCAACTACAATCACGAGATCGAAAATTGGTCAGGGAAGGTATTTGTATGGTTTCTGACCAAATTGCGTGGTAATATAATAATTTAAGAGCAGGGATATTCAGGCCCGATAGCAAGCCCAGTTTCAGCTCAAAGCAGTCGTAGTGTTTACCACCGGGGACAGCGTGGGTTCCAAGTCTTCAATATCCGGCCTTTCCAATGCGTTAAACTTATGAGAAGATGATTTGTAAGTGAATAGATTGTTCTGTTATTGTATGTGTTGGCTATGTTGGCAGTGATGTGTGTGTGTAATGAGATTAGTGTAATACACTATGCGGCCGTAAACTGCGATACGTAAATATTACAGAAAATATCTCCTACTGAAGACAATTTTTATGTCCGTTCAGCTAGCAGAACCGAGGTTGGGCTTGCCCAACTGAGGGGAACCCAAGTGTTAATAGGGTAAGTTTTGCTCCAATGTTAGCTACTTACTGTAGTTAAGTAAGGAACTTTATTAATATTAACCGTTTATTCGTGTGTAAGATATGTTAAGTTTGTTATGCTCTTATATATATATATATATATGTATATATATATATATATATATATATATATATATTATATAGCAACAACCAGCAGCTGCTCAGCTCTTTGCTTCTTTCTTTATATATCTATATATGTATGTAGTAACTTATGTAACCTTAGTATGTATGTAGCCAATATTAATATACCGGGTAGTATATATATATATATATGTAACATAATAACCTTAATATAGCATAATATAACAACAATAACTCCAATATATATATACTTTCTTCATATATATATATAACCTTAACATAATATATATATATATATATATATAACCATATATAGTAATATATATATACTATATATATACGGGTAACCAATAACCAACAGCATATGTATATATATGTAATATGTATATGTATATATAACAATAATAATAACCTTTATATACTATATAATATATATATATATATATATATTAATATTATAAATATATATAATAACATCTGTAATATGTATTAGTAATAATATAATAATATTAATAAGATAATAATAATATATGTATATATATAACCTTATATATATACCTATATATATATATATATATATATATAACTAATAATATATATATATAAATATATATGTAGAAAAACTACTAATTACAATGATATATAATATATATATAATAATAACATAATAACAATAATACAATACATGTAATAATATAAGGTAATATATGTATATATATAACATAACTATATATATATATATATATATAATATATATATGTATATATATGTATATATATATATCATATATATATAAAAAGCTGTATATATATATAAATATATATATATATATATATATATATATATATATATATATATATATATATATATATATTATTTTGCAGACTTTTCGTAAAATGGCTGATGAAATTGTTACAGTTGAAGATAAACTGTTGCCAACTTTAGGATTTGATGTTTCAATTATTCATCCTCATACCTATATTGTGAAATGCTTCCAACTCTTTACAAGTTAGTTTTAAATTATTATTATTATTATTATTATTATTATTATTATTATTATTATTATTATTATTATTATTATTATTATTATTATTATTATTATTATTATTATTAAAAATATATATTATTATTATTATTATTATTATTATTATCATTATTATCATTATTATCATTATTATCATTATTATCATTATTATCATTATTATCATTATTTTTATTATTATTATTATTATTATTATTATTATTATTATTATTATTATTATTATTATTATTATTATTATTATTATTATTATTAGTAAAAATATATATTATTATTATTATTATTATTATTATTATTATTATTATTATTATTATTATTATTATTATTATTATTATTATTATTATTATTATTATTATTATGTTTCTGTGATGTATTGATATAAGGTAAATTAGTTTTATCAAGATTTATGAATGAATATATCTGCTTGTGTTAAGCTATGGGTTTTTAACTTTTAACTGAGTTTATTTGTGTGTGTTTTTTTAAGACTATTTCTAAACAATATTTATTTTATTTATTTAATTTCTTAATTCTATTTTTTCTTTTCAGCTACAACTGAAATAGCGAAATACTCCTACTTTTTAGCCACAAATAGGTAAGTTAACTACTTTTACATTTTGCATATAAATTTTCATATTAATATTATTGCTATTTCTAGTATTTAAAGTTAAAAACAATAATTTCTATTATTTGTTTAATAATTGTTGAAATATTTTTATTTAACTAAGTTAAATGTAACATTATTGTTTTCAGATACTTATACCATCTATTATATAATTTACTCCATTTTTTTCAGCTTGCATTTGACTACCATGTGCCTACAATATAGACCGGCTTTAGTTGCCTGTGTCTGTATTAATATTATATGCAAATGGAGTAATAATTATGAGGTAAGTTTCTAGCTATTATTATCATTACTATCATCATCATCATCTTTATTATCAACATCATTATTTACATCATCGCCTATCAACCTCTGTATTATCAATATAATTACTATCATCACCACCCACCTAATAATAATAATAATAAAAAAAATTATTATTATTATTATTATTATTATTATTATTATTATTATTATTATTATTATTGTTATTGTTATTGTTATTGTTATTATTATTATTATTATTATTATTATTATTATTATTATTATTATTATTATTATTATTATTATTATTATTAAGTAAAGTATATAGTGTTTTTTTTACTTCCATTGAAGTTTGAATTCAAATTAATTCTTTTATTTTTCAACGCATCCCAAGAAATGTAAAACCGTGTTACATTAATTTATAATCTCATCTTAAATGATGGAACGGCAGATATATATATATATATATATATATATATATATATATATATATATATATATATATATATATATATATATATATACTATACTATAATAACTATAACTATATATATATAGCCTTATAGTTCGCTCCCTCACGGGCATAGCCTTATTCTATGAGGGAAACTTCTCTAGGTAAATGCTACCTAGAATCCGGACGGGAATCGAACCCGGGTCCTTGCCTTTTGCGAAAATCTGTTCTTTATACCGGTTAAATCACGGGATTAATATATATATATATATATATATATATATATATATATATATATATATATATATAACCATAACAACATCATCAAAACTACCA
>JABUQX010078025.1:7500-10000 GCA_015478945.1 Trachelipus rathkii
CTAAAAAAGTTGATGGTAAAATGAAGATACACTTAAATAGAAAGAACGGAAAAGTATTTTCTTAAAACAAAAGACAAGAATTTCTTTTTTAAATTTTGCGTCATTAGGAAAGGAAATCGAGAATCTCTCAGACCGAAAACATTTCGTAATGTTTCTATAATAAATTAAACAAATGGTTCTTTCAAATTCTTTTTTTCGATGTACTTTTTTGAAACATTTTACTCTCTCAACATCATTCTTCTTTCAATTCAACAGGAAAAGCTAAAAATAATATTTCACTTTTGAACATTATACTCTATATATCATATATATATATATATATATATATATAATATATATATATATATAAAATATAACTATATATTATATATATATTATATAATAAGTATATATATATATATATATATAATATATATTATATATATATATTATTATATATATATAATATATATTTATATATTATATAGTATATATATATATATATATATAATATATATATATATATATATACTAATATATATATTATATATATATATATATATATATTATATATATATATATAATATATATATATATTTTATATATCATAATATAATAATATATATAATTAATAATATATATATATAAATATATAATATATATATATATATATATATATACTATATATATATATATAATATATATACTATATATTATATATATATATTATATACTAATAATATATAATATATATATATACTATATATATATATATATATATAATATATATATACTATATAAATATATATATATATGATAAATTATATATAATATTTTAATAAAATTAAAATATATATATATATAATATAATATATATAATATATATATATAAATATATATATTATATATATATATATATATATATATATATATAGTATATATATATATATTATATATTATTATATATATATATATAGTATATATACAGTATATATTATATATATAATATATATATATATAAGTTCTGCTGCTGAAGATAATTTTTAATTAGGCATGCTCCATATATAAATATTATTATATATAATATATATATATATATATATATATATATATATATATATATATATATATATATATTATATATAATATATATTATATAATATATATATATATATATATATATAAATATATATATATATAATAATAATTATATATATAAATAACATATATATATACTATATATTATATATAAATTATAATAATATATCCTATATATATATATATATATATATATATATATATATATATATTAAATATACATTGATACACACCACACACCAATTCATAGTACATGGGTGGGAATCAAATGAAAGACACTACAATTAAAATATGCTTAGAGTAAAGAGACACCTTCGAAATTTCAAACTTAAAGTTCAAATTCTCTTTCTCTGCTCACTTCCTCGAGACTTTGGAATCAGTAATTTGATCCTCTAAAAGTAACCAACAAAGTAGTTTTTTCAACTTTAAGGACTTTGATGTAAACTAGTTCCAGAGCCTAAGTTTGTGTATTGTGTTACCAATTCCTTGATTAACAATAGTGCCATACACTACTGCTCATATATGTAATGTATATATGTATGTATGTTATGTATGTATGTATGTATGGTATGTATGGTATGGTATGTATGTATGTATGTATGTATGTATGTATGTATGTATGTTATGTATGTATGTTGTATATATGTAATGCATGTATGTATGTATGTATAAATTTATATAAAATATATATATATATATATATATAAATTATATATATAATAATATATATCATATATAATATATATATATATATATATATATAATAATATATTATATATATATATATATATATATAATAAATATATATATAGATTAATTTATTTTATTATAAAAAAATTATAATTTAAATAAATTAAAAAAAATATAAATTATATATATCATGTATATCACTAAGTCAGCTTAATCTATTCAATTTATAATTACTATATATATATATATATATATATAATATTTAATATATACTATATATATCATATAGAAATTTATTTTCAAACCAATCAAAGTTCAGTTATTGAAAATCATCAAAGAAATATTGAAATTGGATTATTGTATATAATTTTAATAACGTTTAAAATAGTAAATCTAGGTAATATTTCCTTTAATTAACACCTACACAAACAAATTAAAATATAAAAACATTTAACAAAGTATAATAATTTAGTAAAACAAAAACAAAAAACACAATAAAATATAAATCAAATAATGAGGTCAGTCATTTGTTTTTTATTGGCACTTACTTCTGCATAGGCCTATTTTAAGTCAATTAAATCGTTCAACTATTTTTATTATTCTGAAATACGAAAAACCGTATTAAATATTGCATTTTCCAGCTTATATGAGCAGAAATTTCAATGCTAATAGAAAATTTTCTATTGAAATGGGTTTTTTTTTAAAAAAAGACAAATATTCAGGGTTTTTTTTT
>JABUQX010078026.1:0-12500 GCA_015478945.1 Trachelipus rathkii
TTTAAAAAATAATCACGATATCCGATCGTAATCGATTTAATCTTGAAACGCATTTCACAATCGATTCCTCATCGCCTACACGAACGAAAAAGTCGATTGTTATGATCTTTCAAGCGTTACTATTAATATTTATAGTGAAAATATTAACTCAAAATACTCATATAAGATTTTAATCTAAATTATTTCATTGACATTTTGTCAATGAATGTTTTATATTTTAATATCTAACTGTACGTGAAACTCGTCAGTAAATACTCCTTATCGATACCGAAATATTGAAGACATACATAATTGTTAAGGTATACGGTTAATTGAGTTATGTCATGCTGCGTTAAGAAGGAGTAGATATCTAGATGCTTTGATCCGTAAACGAAGTGTAACGTTTCGTGAATGTTAAATATAGCGGAAGGAAAACGGCAGGTTGTGGCACCAAGATTAGATCACCAGGAGCAGATATAAGAGGAAGAAGTAAAATTCAGAAGATACACATTGTTATGAGTGCACAGAAAGACGAGCAAAAGAGAAAACCAGAAAGATTATTGAATATCTTCTGAGAAAGAGTTTTTTTTGGTGTAACTAGAGAAATAAATTATGCAGTATTTACGCAGGATGGGAGACCGACATAAGTTAATCAGGAGTATTTCTGGGAGAGAAGTGGCAGTCCCTGTGATGAACACTAATAGCATGAGACGAGCAAAGTTAACAGGTCATAAGTCTAGTTAAATGAAAGAATTTATAATGTACGCCTTCATGACACAGAGAATCACCTCGTAATGCGTTCATGCACCTCCGGGCCTTGGTGTGTATATCCAAGGAAATAAAATACGCTTAGAGCAAGATACTATCCAACATTTACGGATATTATAGATATGCAGCGTTATAAGGCACTATTGATCGTTGAGATCTTTCCTGCGAGCACTTGTAAAGAGGTAGAACGAGGAAAGAAGAGAGATAAGCAGAGTGGATCAGTAGGAGCCCAAAGAGGAAAGGGTTTACACTGAATAAGGAAAAGGAAGAGAGGATTAGGAGTAAAGTGGTCGATAGATGTTCGAGTCCGGCCCCATCTCAAGACCATCCAGGTTATGATGGAGATGAGCACCACATTGCTCGAGGCTCATTCAGAATAGAAAGGTAATAGGTTGCGCTAACGATATGTACTTTGAGAATAAGAGGGAAAGCCATTGGATGCGAGTGTGAAGAACTTTGAAATCAAGAAGAATGAGACATTCTTCGGAGAAATGTGAAAGAAGACGAGGAAATGTGTATCCTATGTTTGGAGTTTTAAGTATAGTTCGAAGAATTTGGTGAGTATTTGTCAGCATTGAATTAGGAGTCCGTCTAAACAAGAGATTGAATATTATAAAAGATTATGCATTAGTAGCAGCTTTTAAGTTCATAAACTTAGAAATATGGAGGACTCCAATCAGCAAACTCGAGGGCAACCGCCAGCAATCGTTTGCGCAATTCGTATACGTCCTCGCAACCGGACCTTTAAAGCTCAAAATTTAGGGATAGAGACAGTAAGTATTCGAGACGCATCGGTGCTATGTCAGAGCGTTCAAACACCTGAGCTTTTGGTAAAAAAGCGCTGAGTAGATTGTGCAGTTGGTTCGATCTGTGGCAATTAAAGTAATCTGCCAAGTTAGCATTTAGGAGAATGATGTTAGTGTTATCAGATCGCGACCGGCAATTTCTCGTGACGGCACCAAAGCTGGCAGCTCTTAGAAATGCCATACACGCATCAGATATAGGCCCAATTGAGGTAATCCTCGTCGCTTTTGACCATAAATATTATTATATTATACTTTATACATTATCCTTACTTTTGCATCCTGATACACTCTATATAATACTTTAGATATTAGTATATATAGACTCATTATGTTGTGAGAATATTACTAAATATAAATATGTATATATATTAATTAATTATTAAATAACTTTTATGTCTTGACTTAAATCAGACTGTTAAAATTTCTAGATTTGTTTATTACATTATGTAGTTATACTATGATACATCTCTATACAGTGATAATAAGGTATATTTCTATATTATTTTATTTCATTTTCTTATATTTATATATATATTAAATATTATTATTTATATATATATATGTCCATATATGGGGGTAATCTCGTTCCGCTTCTATGGACTAATATATAATTAATAATATATATATAATTATATATATATTATTATATATAATATATTATATTTATAATAGGAAAATAACACATTTATTTCCTAATATAATTAATAATTTTAAAAAAATCTGCATATATATATATATTTATAATATATACATATTAATATATAATATAATATATTATTATATTAATAATTTATATATATATATAATATAATATGTTAATATAAAATATATATTTAATACAGTATATATATATATATATATATATATATATAATATTATAATTATAATCATTAATATATATATATTTATATTAATTTATATATATATTAATATAGTATTAACGGGTTATTATATATTGATATATTATAATATAATATATTATATTAATATATTTAATATATTATATATATACTATAATATATATATTATAATATTAAATATATTATTCTTATAAACTTTTAACTATCACAGTTATTGCAAGGAACAATTTGGTGGAATTTATCCTTGATAGAATATGTTATTTACATCAACATTATGCAATCAGTAACTAATTAAAGTTATAAGGCTAGTATATTATATTATATATATATAAATTATAGTAATATATTTATATAATCTTATAGTATTGATATATGTAATATATTAAATTATATCTATACATATATATATAATGTTATATATATAGGTAGTTATATATATATATATATTTAATAATAGTTAATATTATATGTAATTATATATATTATATATATTTATATATACTAGATATCGCTATAGATATATATATATATATTATATATATATTATATATATATATATTATATATAAGTATAATATATATATAATTAATATATATTTTTTATATATATATATATCTTAAGTATACATATATATATACTTAATATATATAATTATAATTATTAATATATATAGTATATATTATTATATTATTAAATAATATATTATATACATATATATATTACTATATATATATAAGTAATAAATATTATTTATATATATATATACTATATAATTATTATATAATATATATTTATATTAATTTAATATATATATATATATATAATATATCTATAATAATAAATATTTTATATATAATAATTGTATGCATTTTTATGATTAACCATTATATCAATCCTATCCATATATATATATATATATTAATATATATATACTATATATATATATATAATATATACAAGTTTTCATATCATGTATATTAATTATATATATATAGTATATATTTATATATTTAATTATATGTGATATCTAGTGTCGTAATAAGGTAATATATATATATATATATATATATATATATATATATATATTAAATATATTTATTTATGATAGAAATATATATATTTGGTTATTGTGAGTATAGGGATATAAATTTTTATATAATTATATTTTATAGTATATAATATAAATAATAATAATATCAATACATAAAACTATATATATACTTATATATACCTAAATATAATATTAAATACTATATAGTATATATATTATATATATACTATATATAGTATATGAATGAATGAATGAATGATGAAATGAAAATTCAAAGCTGAATGAAATTCGTGAAAAATAACTAAAATATTTAAATACTGAAGTAGAGTTTTGTCCGCTTAGGGTACAACTTTCTATATGATTGGCGATATTAATTTTCTTTATTTCACTTAATTGTAGTATCTCTTTTATGTAATTTTTTTAAGTAGTATTTATTTAAAATTTTGTTTATATTTCAGTAATGAAGCCTTGATAATAAGGGGTATGACGATTAAAATTCACGGGCAGCATTTGTTTTGGTTATTTATGGCTTATAATATATATATTATTAGGTTATATATATATATATATAATACTATATATTATTATAATATATAATTATATATACTATATATATATATACTATATAGATATACAATATATATATATAATATATTATTATATATATAGATATATAATATATTTATATTATATAATAATATATATAAATAAACATATATAACATATATATTACTATAATATATATAATATATATATATAAATAGCTTATATACTAATATATATATAGTAATGTCATAATGCCAATCATATTAGTATAATATATATATAATATATATATATATATTATATAGTATATATAACAGTGCGGCTAGTGAGGCTTTACCTAGTTATGCGCATAGTAATACATTTAGAGATAGGTGAGTCAAATGAGCTAGCATCTATCAATAATTACAGAACTAGGAAGTCTTGAGCTACACAATGTAAAAATCATCATATATATACCATATATAATACTTAAATTAAAAATAAAAGTAAATATATTATATTATATATATATACCTTATATATATATATTATATTATATATAGTACCTTATATATAATACTCAGTACTACCTATTCGATAGAATAAAATTATAATGCATGAGATGAGAGAGAGTAGAGAAGAAGAGAGAAGAGAGAGAGAGAGAGAGAGAGAGAGTATTGTTAGACTGAGAGAGAGAGACGAGAGATGAGAGGAGTTATGCAGAGAGTTATTCAAAAATTTCTCATTTTTTAGTTTCGCTTTTTTTTTTTGAGATAATTAAATCACTGTTTTTTCAAAGTTTTCGTTTATAATTGTTTCTATTATATTGCACCATTTTTCTATTCATATTTTATTATTTTCCAATTTTTATATGAGATTTTGAAGTGGATGAGCCAGATCTGTCTTTTTGGTGTATCTATATTTATCGTGATCTGAAAGAATTTTTTTTCTGCCAAAGAGATTTTTTAATTTTATAATTTGTTAAAGAAAGTATCGGAATTGGTGTGTTTTTTCCTTGTTTGTAAGAACGATTTTTTTTTTATTAATAGTTTCAAGCTTTTAAAATTCCGACAGAAATTAATTTTCAAAACAATAACGAAAAGCATTGGGGTAACGTTTCTTATGGGTTCATAATTTTAATGAAGGAGTAAGAAAAGAACTTGGTCCTGGGACATCTATCACTCTAATCTATTCTATCTTAATACTAAATCGTAGCGTATACTATCATATCATATTTATGACTAAATCTATCTTATTCTTAATCTATCTATCTATCTATCTAACTATCTCTCTATCTGCGTGAGTGGTGGTAACAACTAAAAAAATTCATTTAGAAAAACTCAAAGTGAAAGAAATCAAGTGTTGAAAATTCAAGCTGTAATTCTGGAATGATAATATATAGTGCTTGTATTAAGATCATACTGATACTACCATTTTATGGAAGCAGATTTATGAGTTAATTTAGCTAATAGCAGTCAATTGATGAAACAATTGACGTTGCACTTTCCAATGCGATATGGAAGACCATTAAAATTTCAACGTATTGTATTTAGTACCATGAAATTTGTAAACAGTCACATGGGATGTTACTAGTTTTTAATATTACGCACATTATTTAAATTATATGAAATTATAGCACATTTTTCAGACGGTGCTCCTAAATAAAAGGCTGAAATAAAAAATAGGACCAATATTTAGTTGATTAGAGATAGACTGAGAAGAGGATATGGAATCAAATATTTCATATCAAAATAGATGATTACTCAAATATTTTTGGAAAATGATCAAGACCGCTGTTTCTATCCACTTGTATGGGTTTGTACAAAGTAGAACCGAAGATCTCTAGTAGATGATTTCTATGTACTATTAATTGTTAATTTTATTTTTAGTTTTAGTTTTAATTTTTAAAAATTAGTACCTCGTTACGATAACAAAGAATTAAAATCTAAAGTCTATCTATACTTTACTTTAATATTTTATTCATATACAACATTGACACTCATGAAGTTGAGTTAATGTTTGTTTCTGTGAAATTATCAAACTAACGCCTCTCTTTATAATCAAGACTGACCGATTGTTAATGTTATAAGACGAAACAAAGCAAAAATATGTGCTTTATGAATAGAGACCATAGGACTATTTTTCAGTTTCCCTAAAATCATAATCAACCTCCAAATTATACACATTTAAATATTTTTTTATTTTTGTGTAAAAGAATTTGTTCCAATATTTTGTAATACAATTAATATTGTCATTAAACAAATGTCATGTCGTAATTTACATATTTATAATAACCAGCATGCCACCTCGTTGCATGCCATGATTAAACCTATAGGCCCCTCCATTCACATATCCATATATAATACATACATACATTATATATATATCTTTATATATATAACATATATCTATAGTATATATATAATATATATATTATATTTAATATATATTATAATATGACCTAAGTAACTAGTAGTATTAATTTAGGTATATAATATATAATAGGATTAAGTATATTTTATATAATATATATATATATATATAAGTATATAATATATATTTATATACCGGTATATATAAATACTCAGTATAATATATATTAATATATATATATATATACTATATTATATAATATTATAATTATTATATATATATATATATTATTATATATATTATATATATATATAGTATATATATATATATATATATTATATATATATATATAAATACCGGTATATATTTCTTTAATTCTATTATATATATTATAATATATTAACTATATGTTAATATAATTAATATATATATATATATATATATAAATATATATATAATTATAGTATATTATATATATATATATATATATATATATATATATATATATTATATATATATACTAATAGTAGTGCAGACAATAGTAATAATATTTATATATTAAGTATATAATTATTATATAATACTTTTTATTAACACCTATAATATATATAATATATATACACTATAAATAATTATATAACTATATTATAATATATATAACATGATAATATATATATAATATATATATATATAATAATATAATATATATAAAATTATATATACAGTACTAACTATATATGTATATACATACTATATATATTATATATATTAGTATAAGTGATACTATACCTTTATATTTTACTATAAATAATATATAAAAACCGTACGTATATATTAATAGATATAATATTATTAATTATATATTAATATATCTAGAATATTATATATATATACTATATATATACGCGGTATATTTATATATATATATATAAGTATAGATATAGTATATATATATATATATATATATAATATATTATAATTATGTGGGATAGGTTTATTTATTAGCTATAATATAATATGTAAATTTTTATTTATTGTTATATTATTTATTTATTTAAAATTATATATACTAATATAATATATAGGTATTTATGTACTTATATATACTTAATATATTTAATATATATATTGCTTTATATAATATATATATATATATTATATTAGTTTCAGATATTATATATATATTGTATGGGTCATGAGTATATAGTTGTTTTTTATTGGTATTGTACTACACTACTATCTATATATGATATATATATATATGGGTATCGTATATAGTTATATATATAATATCTATACAGTGGGGATAGAGTATATATATATATTATATATATATATATTTATATAGTATATACTAATATATACTATACTATTAGGTAGTATATATATTATATAATATATATATTAATATATATATAATATTCATATATATCATATATATATTATATTACTATATATATATATATTATTATAATATATAATATATATATATATATTATATATATAATATGGTATAATAAATTATAATATATATATATATTACGTATTATATATATACTATTATATATAATATATATATATATATAATACTATATATATATAATATTATATATATATATATATATACTACTATATATATATATATATTATATTATATAATATATATATAATTATATATCATAATATAAACACAAATATTTATTCAGCTAGCTGGCCTATTTATATTCACTCGTTTTTATTTTTCATTGATGGTTGTTATCTGATATCCGCACAAAATCGTCGATTCAGGTTTTGATTTTTTTTAAATCTTCAAAGCCTAATTTTTGATTTTATAATCATGATAAAAATTCACAAGGAAATTTTTCTTCTTCACATCGAGTTAATTATAGTCCACGCACACGCACTTACTTGTCACGCGACACGCACACGTGCACGATCGCAACACGCACAGCGCGTTACACCAGCACACTGTACAATTCAGTGCGTGTACTGGTGTGAGATTGTTTTTGAGATTAGTAGTATTTATACATTAGGATATCTATTTACTATAAACTATATTATATATAGTATAATTATATCATATATAATATATATATATATATTATTATACATATTGTACTATGTACTATATATATATATAAATATGTATACTATACTATATATATTAATATATATATAACTGTGTTATAATATATGTTTGAATTAAGGGTATATACTTTTTATAATAAAGTCATTATAATATAATTATTAAGTATATATATATATTATATTATGTTTTTTTATATATATATATATATTGACTAAATCTATTATTTATATATACATATATATACGGTATATATATATATATAATATCATTATATAATAATATATGTATATATGGTATATATATAATTGGATTAGTTGTTATATATATATATTTGGTATATAGCTATTGCTAATATATAATGTATATGGTAATATATATACCTACTACTATATATATATATAAAAATTATTAGGCCTATATTATAAATATAATCATTATTTATTACTTACATATTATAATATATTATATATATTATATTATTATATATTATTATTTTCTTATAATATTTTATATTTATCCACACATAAATATATATATAATTATATAATATATTTTATATATAACAGTATTTATATATTAATAATAAATTCCAGCCGAAGTTGGTAATTGATTATCTTTATGTGCTTTCTTTAGATATTTATAACTATGTACATGCATATTGCTGCGACGAGAACTAAATTGCCGATGGGCATCTTTGTGTGTTCCCACACTTTCGCAACTCTCCTTAACGTTCGTTGTAATGTTGCATTTTGTGTGCATTCAAGGATATAGCTATATTCACATTACATTAATTTTTTCTAACCCTGTTCGAGTAGTCCTTTTCCTCATTTTTCATCCAATTTCTGTCTTTTCATCCAACCGTTTCTTTTATGCACATAGTTTTCTAAATTTTTTTTTTTTAAATTCGTCCACCCATCAGTGTCCTTTTTACATATTTGTACGTTAGGTTGTTCCTCCCCTTTTTTCGTCAGCAGCCCTTGGGTATCCGGTGGCCACTTCCGCATGGGTCTTCCAACTCACCCTCGAACACTTCTTTCCCCGTGAATGAGGGTACAGGGGAAAAACCAGTCCTGATACAACTCTTCCTTTGACCGGCCGCTAATTGTAGGGCCTGAGGCCTTGACTCAAGTCACTGAGGCGGCTGTTTTTGCACTTGAGTGGGGTAAAATACTCTGCGCTTTACGAGGTGAAGTATATAAGGTGGCCCGTGTGGCCACCGGGGGTAACGGATCCGGCGTAGGAGTTCTGGTGGATGGAAATCTGTGCCAGGCCATATGCCACAGCCTACCTTACTGGGGTGGGGTCCGGCAGTGTTGATGTGGGTCCATCTGGCCTGCAACCGCGTAATTGTGGGGAGAAGGATTACCCTTCCTTATGAATTATACGCCTTTCCAGCCTATTTACTTTTATGTTTCACTTGTTTTATTGTTATAATTGTAGATTCCATTGGAGGTAAAGTTTGAGGTTTAAATTATTAAATGGAAAAGTCAATTAAAGAAACAACGTTAATTAAATCAAGGAGAGCTTAATAACAAAAATTAACATCCGTCGGATTTCGCCTGACCCCACCTCGGTTCCTACTACTTCTAGACCAGAAGGTACTTCCGCTTTTCTTCCTTCTTCCTACACCTGAGGGTCCTTTGCGAAATTTCAGCGATTCGTCGACTGGTATGCCCTACACCCCAGGTGTCCAAACGGTCAGGGCTTCCCCGCAAGGTGTCTCCCGTCAAAATAGTTCTTCATTTCGTTTTACTCCATAATGTGTTACCACCTCCAGGGATTTGTTTAGTTGATAACATCATTTCCGATATATAACAATATTGTTTAATCCACCGGCACAACTAATCGCAAGTAGAACTCCTCGTCCCACAAAACCCAGCGAAACTCCAGGCAGTACTGTAACCTGTTTTTGCCTCTATTGCCAACACTACCGGACTTCTGGCTAAATAGTACAGAAAGCAGCCCATGATACCAAATCTCCCGTCCAAAATGCAATCAACAACCTTATCCGCAATTAGTTTTCAACAAACCAACAATAAAACTAAGTTGGTTCATCATACAACACAAAGCTTGGAAAACATTTTCTGCAAGACACAGACTGTCCCATACCTACCAATGATTCTCCAATCTTCCGTAAGAGGACTTCTCTCTCTGTCCCTAATCCGCCCTTCCCAATATTACTCAAATTCCTGAAAAGATGTTTCTAAACACAAAAAAAAAGAATAATCACCAAGCTAAAAATTATTCGTTAAAATACAAAGCATCCAATTTCTAAAACCAAAAACAGCACTACCCTAGACTAAAAATGCAACTCAGAAAGAAGACCCTCGCCATAAGACTATTCTTGAGACAAAAGGAATGACTTCAATAGAATTTACACAAGCAATCAAAGACATCGAACAACCCACCAAGCAACCTTCTGATATTTGCAAGATTACTCCAGCTCTTCTGAAAATTTCCGAATTTCTTATCTCAGCACTTCCTAAAGGATTCTATGCTTTGCGTATGAAATGGATAATAACTCCCAAATAGAACTTGATGTGACGACCCATTCTCTTTCTAATGCTTCCTGCGCTTCAGAGAGAGGGTATGTCTTCGCTACTATTTTTTTTAACCGTTGGAATATAAATCGCCGCTAACCTCTATAGAAAGAGGTGAAAAAATAATAGAGGAGGTGCAGGAATACTCTTTCATAAATCTGTTCCCTATTCTCCAATCCCTCTTCAAACTAGACTTCATGCATGCAGTGGCAGCACGAATTTATTTGTCCATCAACCCTACTGTCTGCTCGATCTACTTGGCTTCGAGTAGTGAGTTTACTAAGGTCGACTTAGCTGATCTTTTAAAGCAGCTCCCTACTCCGGTTGCTATACTAGGAGACTTCAACCTCCGCTACCCTTTATGGGGGCGATTCTGTCCCCTCGTCTAAGTCCAAGATTCTTGTAGATCTTCTAACACACCTTTTCCTGGGATACCTCCTGTATTGATATTTCCTTTTGCTCTCATTCCCTTATGAACTGATTTACCTGGTCCTGCTTTGATTATTTATAGGGCAGTGATCATTACCCAATAACTTTAAATGAGCTTGTACCTATCCCAATGTTAAATTCTAACTTCTGCTGGCGTTATGACCAAGCGGAGCGGGCCCATTTTTATCAGGGGCCACAGATATCCCACTTTCTCCCTTCAATAAGCGGTTTCCGACTGTTGATGATGCCTTTCAATTTTTCCAAAAAGTTGTCATCACAGCACTGGAAGCTTGCATTCCGAAATCTTCCGCACGCTGGCGATCGGCGACCCATTGGTGGTCCCAAAAGTGCGGACAAGCTAACCGAGAGAAGAAGAAACCCTAAAGCAATACAAAAGGACACGTACCCCCACAAACATGATTATTTTTAAAGTAGCTGTGGAGAGATCTCGCCGAATTAATAGCCAAATATGTAAACAATATTTTCGAACTTATATATCGTCTGTCAACTCCACAACTCCCCTTCCTTTAGTGTGGAAATTTGCACATAAAATATCTCTTCGCTCCAACAACTCCTCACCCACAGTTCTCCGTTATGGGAGGGATATAACCGACATGATCTCCGCTCCTGCTGCCTTTGCAGATGCATTAGGTTATAGTTTTGCATGCCACTCGAGCTCTTTCCGCTATCTTGAAACCTTTCAAAATTAAAAACTAACACTAATATATATTTATATATATATATATATGATATCATATATATATATATACAGTATATATATATATATATAATAAATATAAATATATATAATATATATATATATATATATATATATATATATATATATATATAATATATTATATATATATATATATATATATATATATATATATATATATATATTTATATATCATATATAAATATATATATATATATATATTATAATATATATATATATATAGCTAGTATATATATCTATATGTTATATATTAATATTTATATAGGTATATTAATTGACATAGTATATATTTATGATATATAATGATAATATATATATACTAGTAGTATATATATATAATA
>JABUQX010078026.1:17500-22500 GCA_015478945.1 Trachelipus rathkii
TCTCATCTCTCTCTCCTCTCTCTCTCTCTCAGTCTCTCTTTCTCTCTCGTCTCTCTCTTTATATATATTGTGATATAATCGAGTATATAATATATATAGTATAACTATTATACTATTATAGCGCTAGGTAGAGTATATATATATTATATAGTATTATATATATATATAGATATAATTAATAATATGTATGTATATATTACTATATAATATACAATGATATATATATATATTATATATATTTAACTATATAGTATATATATATATACTATATATTATTATATACATTATATATATATATACTATATATAGAGTATAATATATATATATTTTAGTAATATTACTAATACTATAATTAAATATATATATATTATATATATATATATATAGTAGCGCTATTATGTATAATATTATATATATATATATAATATAACATTATATTTATATCAGTATATATATATATATATTATATATACTATATTATTATATATATATACTATATATATATATATATATATATATATATATATATATATTATATATATATAATATATATCTTTTAAATATAATATATATATAATATATAATATATATATATATTATATATATATAGTACATATATATATTATATATATTATATATATATAATATATATATATATATATATTATATATATATATATATATATATTATATAAGATTATATATATATAGTATTATATATTATATATTATATCGCTTAAAAATAAATGAGTACTGTAGTCCTCTCTCCTATTTATTACTTAGAGCAACGGCAACATTAAAGGTTAACTACCAGATGCCAAAGGCAACAATAACAATTTTATAGGGAAATTCTTACGTACGCTATCTCCGCTGATTGATTTTTTGGGAACGATATTCGCATTTTTTAAAGGATTGAAATAGCATTATGTAATAGCGATGATTCTTGCATTTGTTTTTGTTTTTCAATTTATTTAATATTTTTTATATTTATTATCTAAGTATTTTTATTAATTTGAACAATTTTTGCAAAAAAAATAAGAAAAAAAAGAAAAAAAAAGAGAATTTTATCGTAGCATTATGATATTTGTAAAGGATTGTTCGTTTCTTCTCTAATGTTCTCGTGCTAAGCACGATTAGCACGAGTGTAGGATAAGCTATAATACTATATTACTATATTACTATATACTATATATATATTATATATATTATATATATATATATTATATATATTATATATATATATATATATAATATATATTATTATTATATATATATTTATATATATAGTATATATATATAGTATATATATATACGTATTATATATATATATATATAACTATATATATATATATATATATATATATATATTATATATATATAATATATATATATATATATATATATATTTATGTTTGTGTATTTATTATTTACTATATTATATATATATATTATATATATATATATATATTATATATTATATATATATACTAGTATATATTGCTGCCAACTGTGCTCATTTATATATATATATATTATATATATTATATATATATAATATATATATATATATATATAATATATATACTATATATATATATATATATATATATATAGTATTTATATATTATATTATATGTATATATACTATTGCTGCAACTGTGCGCTCATTTATATATATATATATATATACCCGGGGGGGCCCTGAGGCCGCCGCGGATTGTATCATAATATAGTTACTATATATATATATATATATATATATATATAATATATATATATATATATAATATTATATATATATATATATATATATATTATATATATATATATATATATAGTATAATATATATATATATATATAAATGAGCACAGTTGCAGCAATAATAAGAAATAGCAAATTGCACGATGTCAATTTATTAGGAAACAATTTCATTAGAAAACAATTGCACAAGAAAATTTCAAATATCAGCTATATTGCATAAGCGTACGATGATTTCAACAATACACTTTATGCTCAAAATACATGAGCACTATCTTTTAATGATCGTTATTTTTTATTCACTATATTTAGAAATTATATATTGTAAATACCTTGTTATTTCGAACGACTCTCCTGAGATTAATAAATGCAAACTTTGACGCTAATGTTGTTTCGCAGTTCTAAAAAATTTCATCTAGTCTTTCATTTTAGTTCGAAAAGCAAAGACAAAACTTTCCTTTGATT
Source organism: Trachelipus rathkii (assembly GCA_015478945.1). Lineage (NCBI taxonomy): Eukaryota > Metazoa > Arthropoda > Malacostraca > Isopoda > Trachelipodidae > Trachelipus > Trachelipus rathkii. The sequence goes on from JABUQX010078026.1 coordinate 19,724, forward strand.
GGTGCATTTGATATTACAATTTACAATTTCGCTTACATAGTTAAATTTTAATATTTAATTAAAAAGTATTATTGATTAATTTAGATTTTGGTTAATATTCCTTTCACATTTTACTTAGGCTTGTATAATTATTGCCTAAATTATTATATTATTATTATATAAATAAATAATTTAAATATTTGTTGAAAAATATTTCTAAGTTATAATTTTTTCAAAAGAGTTTAGCTTTTAAAGAAATAAGCTTTTTATTCAATGATCTTGTTATTGTAGTAATCAATTTCAACCCTTTGAAAAGTAAGAGAAAATTCATAAGTTGAAGCACGCAGCATAAAAAATATATATTTCTCTTTCAGAATACAATATTTGGCTTTAAGATTTCCTAAAGGGGTGGGTCCAATTTTGGCTCAGTAGTACCCCATTTTAGCTCCTACTTTAACATGGACATAAAATTCCTAATTTTCAGACAATTTTGATAGAAAAAAATAAACAAACTGGAGCCTTTTCTGAACTCTAAAACGTCCATTTCGGGTGTTTTTCTGTCTGCAGTCATTTCTTCTGTATTTCATTTTTTGTAAACCTATGATTTTGACATTTTCCGATTCACCTCCAGCAATTTTTCTCGAGATGACTTCAAACTTAAACTATACATGGATCCATGACCCACAAATTGTATTAATTGGAAGCTTGATTTTTGAAATTTGGGTTCAGCAATGTCGAAATTCAAAACCTACATTTTTTGTTTATTTAAATGAAAAATTGCGATAATTTTTTTCTGTTTATGCAATCATGATGAAAATTTCAGAGCATATGTAGTCTGGGAAGATGCATATTTTTAATTTAGATAATTATTTTGTACATGCAGTAGTTTAGGATTTGTCCTAGGAACAAATTTTCAAAAAAAAAATTATTTGGAAATTTTTATAAAAATATTTTTTGAGCATGCAAAAATATTATCTAAGTAAAAAAGATGTATCTCGTCCGACCATATATGCCCAGAATTTTTCAAAAAAAAAAAATTTTTTTTGAAAAAGAAAAATATTAATATATATTTTTTTCTACTTATCCGATCAACATCAAATTTTCAGGGCGTATATAGTCTGGCGAAGTGCATCCTTTTGACTCAGATAATTTTTTTGAATAAAAAATTTCAAAAATTTTTCTTACCATTTGTTTCAAGGATAAGTCCAAAACTATTGCATATACAAATAAATTATCTAAATAAAAACTGTGTATCGTACCTGACTACATATACTCTGAAAATTTCATCCTAATCGCATGAGCAGAAAAAAATTATGACAATTTTTTCATTTTAAAAACCCCAAAAAGTAGGTTTTGAAATTCGACATTGTTGAGCACAAATTTCAAAAATCAAACTTCTAATCAACACAATTTGTGGGTAGTGGACCCATCTATGTATAGTTCAGGTTTGAAGTCATTTCGAAAGAAATTGTAGGAGGTGAATCGAAAAATATCAAAAACATAGGTCTTCAAAAAATGAAATTACCAAAGAAATGACTACAGGCAGAAAAACACCCGAAATAGACGTTTAAGAGATCAGAAGAGGCTCCAGTTTGCTTTTACTTCAGTCAAAATTGCTTGAAAATTGAGAATTTTGTCCGTTTTAAGGTAGATTCTTAAATGGGGTGCTGCTGAGGCAAAATTGGACCCATACCTAAAATTCAAATGCCTCAATAATATTAGAATTATAGTCAGAATGTTAATTAAAACTATCATGTATCCACTTGTAACAATGTATTTAATTCAAATAAATTATCCTCAGGTATTTGGCAATAACGCCCCAGACAAAGCTCTGAAATTTGCTACTTATGAAAGGTCCTCTATTACCTATACTTAGAAATATCAAAGGAACAAGGTTAAATTTTGCTAACGATTCTATCGATATCCTTCAAATAATTCTTATTTGTTAAATTATTATTTTGTAAGGTCCCCTACAAGTTATTTATTTTGAAGCTTCAACCCAAAATCCTTCATTTTACTGTAGAATACAGAAAACCTTTTCCAAATGGACTTGTTTGATTTATTTCTTTTTTTATCTTAATTTATTATTATTATTATTATTATTATTTCATTATTATTATCTATATTAATTTATTATTTATCTATTATTTATTTATTATATTATTATTATTATTATGTATATTATATATGATTTATTATTATTATTATTATTATTACTAATATTATATATATATATATATAATATATATAATCTAGTAAATTATATATTATATATATATAATATATATATATATATATATACTAATTATAATAATATATATTATCATATATAAATATAAATATATATATATATTAGATTATAATATATATTACATGTTATATAAATTTCTACTATACTTGAATATATCTAAAATATCATAATACGTTATCCAAAAAGAAGAGGTTCTTATACAGATGTTTGTATAAAATATATATTAGACAGATTTTATTATATTATCAAATAATAAACTATGCTCAATAGTTATCAACCATGCTAAACTAATATTTATTTATAGTTACAATTCACATGTATATAAGTTTTGAAAGATTAGGGTACACACACATACCACACACACACACATACCCTTATATACGCTATTATATATTATAAGGTCTACTATTAATATATTTATACTTATACTATTATAATATATATATATACTACTTATAATATATAATATAATATATATATAATAAATATATATATTAATATATAATATATATATATATATATAGATATATAATAAATTATATTAATA
>JABUQX010078026.1:35000-37500 GCA_015478945.1 Trachelipus rathkii
TAGGACTAACGTGATCGATGTAACATGCATCTGGAAATGACACTAGCACGTAATGTTCTTCTCTAACTTTTCTACGCACACCTCCAGTATCGACAAGTGTTTCATCTATTTTTCCATCGAAACCAATGCAGACCATACCTCTGTGTTGCAGCAAATGCTCCTCTGACTGTTTGTCTCTCCAGTATTTTCTTTGGCGTTGTAACTTACTTGGATCAACAACGTTTTTTGGTGACAGAAGTCCGAGGTCCTTGAGGGCAGCATTAACTATGAGACATGCATCTCTATTGCTCACATTTGTCCTCTCTAATGCTTTACACAACTCAGGATACTGGTTTCTATTTTGAGGGTGACATTCTTCCATTTCTTCTGATTCTAAGGAAAATGATTCTTCTAGCACATCACTCTCACTGCCTGATAATTCAACTGAACTTACACATTTTTGCGTATCTTTGTGTCTCATCTTACTTTCAAATGTCAACCGTTTCCTTTTCCTTTCCTGAAGTTTCATGTTTTTCTCTGTTCTTTCCTTGTCCACCTTTCCTATTATCATGCGTCTTGAAGTGTTTTGATCAAGCCAAAATTGCCATTCCAATACAGGGATTTTCTTTTCATTGGGACATTGACATTGATTACGTTCAACTATACCATTATGAACACACTTGCACGCGCTAATGTCGAAGAGACGAGAAAATGATTTTATTTTATCTTGATATGTTAGAGAAGATTGTTTATTTCTTGAATATTTCATCAAATCATTGACATTCACTATTAGTCTCTTCACTTTCACTATAACACTTTCAAATTCTATTGTTGGAATGCCTGCTTTATTGTATATGCCTTTAACTTCTGTTGCCACTAACTTTGCTAGATGAGTAACACTGGCATCTTTGTTGACTACTTGATGGAACTTGTAGGCTCTAAAAACATCCTCAGCCAGTGGTAGCTGATTTTCGACAAGTGGTTGTGGATAACCGAATATTGCATGCCTGTCTTTATGCCTTGTTGCACATGCCATGATACGTCTTGCAATAATAGTAATAAACACTGCACCCACAGGACTTATCTCAAACGTCGAATAGTCTGGATCTGAAATGAGACAGAAATAGCTCTCAATTAGTATTAAAACCAAATTTTGAAGAACAAAGCATATAAAATTCATAACTTAAAAATAGTAAAAAACGATGTCAAAACCCTTTTAAAAAAACTAAAGTTGGGCCCCCTAGACATTGAGTAAATGCAAAATGATTTTTTGTCCCACTACAGGGAAGCCAAGGAGCACCAATTTGACCATGTTTGGTTATCCCACCAAAATTCAACTCAGCTTAATATATATATATATATATATATATATATATATATATATATATGTATATATATATATATATATATATATATATATATATATATATATATATATATATATATATATATATATATATATATATATATATATATATATATAGGAGAGTATACGCCTACTCACAGCGATGAAATTACCTCCCATTTTTAATGATTTTTTTAATGTCCTGCGTGTCGTAGAAAGCGACAAAAGGACCGTGGTATTTGGGTTGGCTGCCCACTACCACTGATCATTTGTCAGGAATGCTAATGCATGCCTCAGAGAAGGTCGTGATCGCCGTAAACGGCCTTCTATCTTTCGGCGAAAATGTATGAATCGTATGGGTACATGGAATGTCAGAGGAATAAATGTTGAGGAGAAGAGGAGAGAGGTGATGGATGTATTTAGAAAGGGCAAATTTGATTTGCTCGCTGTGACTGAAACAAAGATGAAAGGAAACGGTGAAAATGAGTGGTGTGGTGTGAAATGTGTGTGTGCTGGTGTGGAAAGGAATGAGAGGGGGAGAGAAGGAGTTGCAATTCTGATGAGTGTACAGAGCTGTGGTAGGCTTTGTATGTGTGAGCTTTAGATTTCTCATGGTCAAATTTAAGTTTGAAAAGGTCAGGGTATGTGTGGTTGTGATATATGGTACAGTATATCTGAGGATAATGTTGAAGAGAGTGTGATTTTCTGGGATAATCTGAATGATGCTTTGGATGGGGTGAGTAGGAGCTTCAGACTGATTGAGTTGGGTGACTTAAATGGTAGGATAGGTGATAAAAAAGGAATTGTATAACAGGTGGTTTTGGGGTGTCTGAGAAAATGAGAATGGTAGGAAGGTGATTGATTTCTGTGAGGAGAGAGGTATGTGTGTAAGTAATACTTTCTTTAAACACAAGAGTATTCATAAGTATACTAGAGTTGGTGTAGGTAGAGATGGTATCGAAGTGAAAAGTATGATTGATTTTGTGTTGGTGAAGAAGGAGATGTTGAAGTATGTGTTGGATGTTAAATCAGTGAGGGGATTAGGAATGGGATTATCGGATCATTATGCTGTTTTATGTAAAATTAAGTTAGAGGGGCTTGGATGGAGAGGAAGGTAATAAGGAAGGAAGTGGGTAGAATTAAGAGTGAAAAGTTAAGTGAACAAGGTAATAAGGA
>JABUQX010078027.1:12500-15181 GCA_015478945.1 Trachelipus rathkii
AAGTTATATATATATAAGAAGAAAATATTGTTAAGTATAAATATTTTCTTTAATCATATATATATTCAGTCTTAGTAATACGAATTACTAGTAATTGACCGTTACAATTAGATTCAAGGGAAATATTTTTCTTTATTTTTTTCCATGCATCAACGTATCTGTATGATTTAGCTATCAATCGAGATTTTCCCACCATCGTAGATCACTCTTATGTCATTTTTCAGTATTCGCTCAGCCGCCTCCGCGGCGCTGAAAGCCGCGCCCCCATCCTATATCTCCTCTCTTCACTCTCTCTCTCTACATCTCTATCTCTCGTCTTCTCTCCTCTCTCTCTCATCTCGTATCCTCTCTCTCTATATCTCATCTCCTCTCTCCACATTTTGCAATTGCAAGGAAATCCATGCACAGCAGAAGAGTTCTAAACCTAAAAACACATTTACTAAAAAAAACTTAACATGCATATTATTATTAATTATTATTATTATTATTATTTATTATTATTATTTATTATTAATTATTATTATTTTAATTATTATTTATTAAATTATTATTTTATTATTATTTATTAATTATTATGTATTATTATTATTATTTATATATTATTAATTATTATTTATTAGTGATAGAAATTTTCGATTGGCATTCAAAATAAACCTGGTCGTTACATAAGGAATTCCTGAAAGCCCATATTTATATATGGTAACAAATACATCAGTTAACGTTTATATATATAATATATATATATATATTATATATATATATATAATAATATAACTCTATATAATATAATATATAATTAATATTATATATATATATATATATATTATATTATATATAATATAATATACATATAATATATTAATATAATATATACTTAAATAATATATATTAATTATAATATATATATATTTTAATTTTATTTTTAGATATAATATATATATATATATAATTAATATATATATATATATATATATATATATATATAATATATATATATAATAAGTATACTATTAATATATATATATATATTATATATTATATATATATATATATAACTATATATTAATAGTATATATATATAATATACATGGTAGCCACAAGATTTGGCATTTCATAATTCCAAATTCTAATTAAAGGCAGACATGACACCCGATACAAAGCATTTGAAAGTGTGCTAGTCAAAAGAGATGAGTTTGATAGTAGAAGGTAATGTTTTTACCAATAGAGTAAATTTAAGGAAGAATGAAATTAGCGATCAGGTCTGGGGTCATTAAATTGGAGAGAGAATGTGTAAGACTTTATTGAAAGGCGAGCAGCATTGACTCTCCTCAAAGAAGGTAATTGTGACTAGAGAGTTCCTAAGATACAAGAGCAGTGTCATAGCGATAGTTCTGTATAAGGAGAGTAAAGCAACATTTCTTTCTTTGATCACAAAGAGATATAAGAGAATCAATAATGGCTGAAGAGTCTATATGAATAAAAAAAATGAATAATCGTCATTCATTTAAGAGGAGCAGAAAGAGTGGACCCTCTCAAATATGTATGATACAAATTCCGCGACGCCGCTAAAACCGAGAAGGTAACTGGGATGGTGTGAAAGCGTCCTGATAGGTGGTTCAGATCATCAAACCTCTTAGAAGTTGTTTTGTAGAGAGAACAACGTGATCCGTTCAAGAAAAATCACAAGAAATAGAAATAAATGTTATTAAGATATTGTGTTTATGTTCACATAGGTTTAAATGATTATGTTATGTTATGTTAGGCCTTGTTTAGGAATGATTGTGTCTACGAAACCCGGTAAGACAAATAACACTCAATGAGTTTTGGAAAATCAGCAGAATCAACCTAAATTTCTCATAGTGAAGATTCAACTCTCTCTCTCTCTCTCTCTCTTCAAGTCGTCTCTCTCACATCTTCTCATCTCTCTCTTTCTCACATCTCTTTCTCTATATATATCTGGTCTCTTCTCTCTCTCTCTTCTCACTCTCTCTATATCTCTTCTCTCTCTCTTTCATCTCTCTCTCTCTCTATACTCTCTCTCCTATCTATCATCTCTCTCTCTCTCTCTCTCTTAAGGGAAGGAAGCAAATATTTAAATTTTTTTCCTCAATTTTTTTATTCCGACTAGAGAGAACGAACGCCGTTTTTTTTCAAAATGTTTTCTCTTCACTATCTATCTTATCTCTTCATCTTATACTTATTCTCATCTAATCTCTCATCTCTTTCATCTATACTCTATCTAAATCTATATATCTATCTATCTATCTTCATATTCATATACTACTAGTATATCTCTCCTATATCTCGGTTCCTCCTTCTTCCTATATCCTCTCATCGTCACTAACGCTCTACTGGTTTTTCATTCTGTTTCTTCTCTTCTCTCTCTCTGTTTTTAAATATATTTCTGTTGCAAAAATAGCAAAAAAGAATTTTTTTCGTGTTTTATTTAAAAAATGGAACAACATTATGGTCCTAATGGATCAGCTATTCTAGGCGTTGGGGTTTCCACGATAGTGAACTCTTAACACCAAATGAGGCCTCGTGGGAAGAAGCCTTTCAGGCGATGGAGCGGTCTGATCAGCATTCAGCGTATGTGCTTTTTATGGAGATCCACTAATTAAATGTTATATATTTATTAATAAGCAGTTACAAAAAATTATTTACTTCTTAGAACGAATTCA
>JABUQX010078028.1:0-5000 GCA_015478945.1 Trachelipus rathkii
CACATTAAATATAATACAGGAATATTATATATAACACTTCCACATACATTTTACACATAATGTTTATGATTATTTTATATTAAAATTCTCTAAAATCTTTGCAAATATGCCAATCATTTATATCATTATCGATGATATAGTTTCGTGTCTCATTAATACATTCAGTTAACACATACGTAAAAAGTTCCCGCTCAGATATCATAGTATATTTACATTCGGGGTCACCTGCATAAATACATTCTTGCCATTGTTTTCTAAGTAGATAAATGAATTTCTGTACGTCCTATAGAACTTAGGAAGCGGTCGATGGTGCGCGTAGGATCATCGATCAGGGTTTTCTTAAATGCGTAGTATTCTTGGTATAACATGTAATGAATTACGGTTACGTAATTAGATAACACAAATGTCTTCTTCATCTGTATTAACATTCGCTTACGTACCTCTAACATATATTTCATCTGCGCTAGGCCTGGAAATGTAGAATCCAAATGATGTAGGTTCAAATACTGCTGTTTCATTATTTCTCTCCCATAATCTAACTTCCAAACTGATTTTGTTTTGATGTTTATAAAATGCTAGAGTAAGTTGCTTATCGCTGGTTTCTTCGCAACATGGCTAATACTGTTTCGGTCCAGTTTAAAGCTGAGCTTGGTTTAAAGTATTCTGTAAGCCACTCTTCAGTGTGATTACATATACAAAGTAATTCATATGGACTCACGAAAATACGCTTGGTATTATAACAGGGTGATTGGGTAGCACACTTGAAAAATTCAAATCCATCGGGGTTTTCTTTATATAGATGAACCCTACTTCTGGGGATCTTGATTTCCCACTGGATAATGTCTTGTATTGAGGTATACTTGTTAAGGTGATTCATGATATACACTTAGTGAAAATAGAAACTTTTATTACAAACCAGAGAGCTTGTGCACCGCTTACAGCTAAAACGAGTATGATTTTAAAATGAGTTTGGGTACTAAAACACGATCCTCAAATTATATTTCATCCAAATCACAGTAAGGTTCAGGATAATGAAAAAAACAATGTTTTTAACATCGTAAAACGCAAAAAAGCGATAAATAATTCTCGACCAATCACATACAAGGTCATATAGAGATAAGGATTACTCCGTCCACTCACAAGAAAGGTAAACATTTCCTTCTTACATGCTTAAAGGATCTTACCGATCCAGCATGTTTCAGTTTGAAATATATTTATAAATAATAATAACATTGATTCTCGATTCTTGTCTATAGCTGGAATTACCTTTTGACCTGGTATTAAGATTAAATTAGCCCGTCTACAAAAAGGCTTTATTCCTAAATTTAAGCCTTAAATTTAGGCCTAACGTAGTTATTGCACCACATTTTGCAGACAGAAAATGGTCAGTTTGAAATATATTTTGACCTGGAATTAAGCCTAAATCGCCCCGGGGTATACAAAAAGGATTATCCTAAATTTAAGCCTAAAGTAGTTATTTCAACACATTTTACAGAGAGAGGTCAGTTTCGTATCTGTAAGGAGTGCGGGTTTGTTGTGTTTTCTCGTCGATGGATTGTCAATGTAAATAGATAATAATAAAATAAATAATAAATATAAATAAAGAAGAATCCGAATTATTATAAAAACTTATGAAATATTTTTTAGTTAACCATCGAGCGAAATAATATAAATGTAAGTGAATAAATGGTATTTTTAAATAAAATAGAAAGATTTTAATAAAATACATGTTTATTTTAGCAGAGAAGAACTTATTTTGTTATTTTTATGCTTATTAAATGGCTAAAGATGATGTAAAGCCAGTAAGTCAATAGAACATAACGTGGCATAGCTTGGTGTAGAGGGGTGCCAGGGTTTCATTAACTGATTTACTGATTTATTGCTTTAAGGTACGTAAAATATATGTTTTTAATAAAATTTCATAAAATTTTAGTAAAAGTTATTTTAAAACTTGATAGTTATAAAATTTATAAACAAAAAGTATTAACAGTTAATAATAATTTCTTTGTTCAAAGATAATGATTGATTTATTATAGAAGTTTTAAGAAACTTTGAAATAATTTTAGTTATATTTGAATGAGTAATATAAATGTACGTGTTTAATTAAAACATAAAATTGTTTTTAATAAATTAAAATCTGTGTGTGAGTGTAAGTATATCTGCGTGTGTAAGTAAATCTGTGTGTGAGTGTGTGTGTGTGTGTGTGTGTGTGTGTGTGTGTGTGTGTGTGTGTGTGTGTGTAAGTGTAAATGTAAGTAAATCTGTGTGGTGAAGTGTAAGTTAATAGTTGTGTTACAGTAGAGTATAATCTGCGTGTGTAAGTAAATCTGTGTGTGAGTGTAAGTAAATCTGTGTGTGAGTGTGTGTGTGTGTGTGTGTGTGTATAAGTGTAAATGTAAGTGTCTTTGGGTAAATGTAAGTGTCATAGGAATGTGTGTATAAGTGCCATAGTGAATGTGTGTATAAGTGTAAGTGTGTGTGTTGTGTGTGTATGTGTGACCGCGTGTGTATATGGTTAAATGTAAGTGTCTATGGTTAAATGTAAGTGTCATAGTGGATGTGTGTATAAGTGTCATAGTGAATGTGTGGGAATAAGTGTCATAGTGAATGTGTGTTCTAATAATAATAACAATAGGCATGAGGTAAATACACTAAGTTAAATAATAAAAATAAAAATAAATAATAAAAATAATTAAAAATAATAAAAATCAATAATAAAAATAAATAAAAATAATAATAAAATAAATAAAAAAGTATTAAAACAAAATAAAAAACATAATGTTAATAAGTATATGAGTTAAAGCAGTAAAGCAGAATGAGTTAAAAGCAGTAAAGCAGAAAGTTAAAACAGTAAAGCAGAAAGTTAAAGCAGTAAAGCAGAAAGTTAAAGCAGTAAAGCAGAAAGTTAAAGCAGTAAAGCAGTAAAAACAAAAGCATACTAATCCCTTAGTTGTTAGGTAACACCTCTATTGATTACTGAATTTACTGCTTAAGGTAATGTATGTATATGAGTTTAAAGCACAGTAAAGCAGAAAGTTAAAGCAGTAAAGCAAGAAAGTTAAAGTAAAGCAGTAAAACAAAAAGCATACTAATCCCCTATGTGTTATTTAACACCTCTTTGATTTACTGATTTACTGCTTTAAGGTATGTAATGTATATGAGTTAAAGCAGTAAAACAGTGAGTTAAAGCAGTAAAGCAGAAAGTTAAAGCAGTAAAGCAGTAAAACAAAAGCATACTAATCCCCCCTAGGTGTTAGGTAACACCTCTATTGATTTACTGATTTACTGCTTTAAGGTATGTAATGTTAATGTTTTTAATAAAATTTCGTACAATTGTAGTAAAATAAAATGTTTATATATCAGACACTCTGGTTTTTTCTTCTTACATACAATTTTTAAAAATTTATAAATTAAAAAGTATTAAGTAAAATATAAAAGATGTCTGTAATGAGTTACAGTTTTAGGTTCGCGAAAATGTTTTTAATAAAAATGTTTAAGTATGAAGTAAAAATGAATGACTCATAGTATATTTGAAAAGAAATTCTTTGAAATGTTTAAGTATGAAATAAAAATGAATGACTCGTAGTATATATATTTTTCATTCGTGCGGGGATATTGCGCCTGCGGGCGCACGCGGCGGGCGGGAACGCGGCGGGCGGGGACGCGGCGGGTCGCACCTGCGGGTGCGGGTTCGTGGGACTTCACGCGGAGAGATCATGCTGCGTCCTGGTGATCAGCTTATAACATAGGGTAGACATTAATATTAACTCTGTTCTTTGATGTAGGGTAGAGATGAGCCATCAAAGGTGATTTCATCAAAGATGAATCATCAATATAGATGGTATCAAAGATGACGTCATCAAAGATGAGTCATCAAAGATGAACCTTCAAAGTTGAGGCATCAATGCTGAGGCATTTATGATGGAGCATCAAAGTTGAGGCATCAATGCTGAGGCATTTATGATGGAGCATCAAAGTTGAGGCATCAAAGTTGAGGCATCAAAATATCAAGTGTGTGAGTGTAAACGTAAGTGTATCTGTGTGTGGGTGTGAGTGTAAGTGTATATGGTTTAATGTAAGTGTCTATGGAGAGTGTAAGCGCTTATAAGTGTCATAGTGTGTATAAGTGTTATAGTGTATGTGTGTAGGTGTGTGTGCAAGTAATATATATATATATATATATATATATATATATATATATATATATATATATATATATTATATATATATATATATATATATATAATATATATATATATATATAGGCTATAAGTGTTAGAAAAAGACTAACTCATAGTAGGAAGCATCCTAGCAACTTGTAATATACACCAATCGATTCCTCATACCTTATAACCTAGGGGTAGACACCCATATTAGGGCTATTCTGGGCTCAGGGAGGCTAGAAAAGGCTTGAAAAAAGTGGCACTCAGTTGGCACTATGTGGCACTCACTTGGCACTATGTGGCACTCACTTGGCACTCATTGGCACTCACTTGGCACTCATTGGCACTCAATTGGCACTCACCTGGCACTCACCTGGCACTCATCTAATACTCATAGAACACTAATAAAACATCACTAGATACTTCTTACGGTGATTGGGGACCATCAAAGCCATCAAGTTAGCGTGGGTCAAAATTGACCCATGGTATATGGCAAGGTCAAGGCCGAAATATCATGGTCAAACAAGGTTAAGACATCAAAAAAGGGCTAAGTCCCTAAAGGAAGGACAAAAAATTACCGTGGGTCAAAATTGACCCATGGACCAAAGGGTTGTTAGTGTGTTTTGTACGTGTGTATTAAGTGTAAAATGTAGTGTCTATGGGTATCAATGGTAAGTGTCAAGTGAAATGTGTGTATAAGTGTCATAGTGGATGTGTGTATAAGTGTAAGTGGTTTGGTGTGTGTGTGTTGTGGGTGGGGGGGGGTGGTGTTGGGTGGTGTGTAGTGGGTGTGGGTGTGTGTGTGTGATCTGTGGGTGTGTGTGTGTTGTTAGGTGT
>JABUQX010078028.1:22500-36245 GCA_015478945.1 Trachelipus rathkii
TATCTATATATATATATATTATATATAAATATATAATATATATATATATATATATATATATATATATATATATATATATATATATATATATATATATATATTATATATATAATGATATATATATATTATATAATATATATATATAAGATATATATAATTATGTATATATATTATATATATATTATATATAATATTATATATATATATATATATAATATTATATATAATATATATATATTATATATATTATATATGTACTATATTATATATATATATATATTATATAGTATAATATATTATTATATAATATTATATATATATATAGTATATATATATATAGTATATTATATATATAATATATATATATAATATATATATATTTATATATATAAGCTGTTTTAAAACCGAAGAATAGATTTAATTCATTTATATAAACAGAGTGAACATCGTTATTATAAAAGAAATCTTAATATTCCTGAGATTTCTTTAAAACCTCCTCCAGGAGAGTGAGGGCGCTGTGATCCCGAGGAAATCTCACGTAGGATCTTCTCTGCTTTTCTAAGATTTGAGGCCTCGTGGAATCTAACACCTGCAAATTGGATCCCTGAATGCGCTTTTGCGCGTGTCCCCGAAAGACCTCTTCATCTTCTCTTTCCCTTCTCTTTCTTCAATTTTTAATCCATTATTCTCTTCCTTTCCTCTTTTTACACATTTTACGCTTTTCTGCATGTTTCCTCTCTCAACTGGAAAGAAACAGGGGCGCTTTAATGTTAGTTACGACCTTTTAATTAAATGTGTCGCGTGTAGTTGTTCTTCTTCCATTCCCTAAAAGCTTTCCTCTTTCTACCTGTGCAAACTGAAAGGCATTTTTTATCTATTTCTTTTCTCGTTAATATATATAGCTTGAGGATAGAAGGCGACGAATGTTTATCTAAAAGTGGAAAAATAATATAAACATTTTATATAATATTTTAAAAAACCATGAATTTCCTAAATCAAAGTTTTACAATTACTTAAACATTGCATTGCTTAAAAAAAATAATTGCTTTCATTGCTCCTGAAGTTTCTTTACTGAATTCTAATTTTGATATTTGTTTAAAGGAACAATTCGTGACGGAGATTCCGTCATAATTATTCAGCAAAATTAAGATAAGCAAAAGTTGCAAATAAAATAATCATGGAATGCTTATTATACTAAAATTATTATTGGTAATTTTGCTCATAAATCAATTAAGTTCAATTTCTTTTATTAATCATTGTATAGAAAGTTAAGACTCACGGCATTGGCTCTATCATCATTAAATTTTTCTTATAGATCCTTTTTCCTAATAATTATTTTTTACGCACACGCACACGCACACGCACACGCACACGCACACGCACACGCACACGCACACGCACACGCACACGCATATAAATATATTTTATATATATATACTAAATATAGATATATAATATATATATATATATATATATATATATATAATTTTATATGTATATTAGTAGTATATAGTTATTATGTTGTGTGTGTGTGTGTGTGTGTGCGTGTATGTGTGTGTGTGTGTGTGTGTGTGTGTGTGTGTGTGTGTGTGTGTGTGTGTGTGTGTGTGTGTGTGCTGTAGGATTCTAAAAAGTTTTATATAAACGCGTATTTTTTTTTCTTTTTTTGGTGGGGGGATTTTTTTTTTCGTTTTTTTTTTTTTTTATAATATATATATATTTTTATAATATTTTAGGGTGTTTTTTTTTATAATTTGGAGTCAATTTGTTTACTAATAAGCTTTGAAATAGTTTTGTTCCCTTTAACTGTACTGTATAAATGAGTGATTTAATGGTGCAGAAAGGCAGCTTGGCAATATGGAGTTTAAATTTAAAAAAAAAAATATTATCGAAATCTAAAGAATGAAATCTTAAGAATTAAATTAATGTTTGAATCAACTTACGTTTGGGAAACTTTTTTCAACTCAACATTATAAAATGAAAAAAAATTATTATATTTAATTTTAAAACATTTAAAACCAATCATTTATGCAGTACAATTATAGGGAAAAATTATTTTCAACACTGTTAGTGGTGAAATTAGCTCTAGATACTAAAAAATAATATAAATATAATAAATAATAATATTATAACGAGAATAAAATATTTTTATAGATAGTATTAATAATAATTAACAAAATATAACTAACATAATAAAAAAAAAATTAAATAAATAATATAATAAAAAAAATATATAATAAATAAATACAATAATATAAGTATTTACATATGTATAAATGATAAAAACTTAAAATTACGAAATTTATTAATATATAATAATTTATTACATAATATATAGTATGCTGAATAATACTAATTAATAGTATAATATATAGTGATATATTGTATACATAGCATTAACAATATTACTATAGAAATCTTAATAACATACGTTATATATAAGATATATTTAATATAGTAATATAAATAATAAGGGTGTGGAATAATTAGCACATGTTATTCTTGACATCAGATGATCTATTTAATTGCTCTAGAGCTGAAATCATCACTCACATTACTCTCCACTGAAAGTCGACTCATTCCAATACAGCCATCATGATGCTAGAAGGATAGCCATTGAAGCAACAGACAATTTGATCTATGTCACTGAAAACCTACATAGGATTGTGCTAAATTAAAAACGGTGTTTTTTTCAATGCCTTAATAACTTAGCATCTTCATCTATGAAATTGGCAGTTTTTCACATAACTATAATATCTTCTTTGAAAACACAACTCTCAACCTTCTTTTGGTTTTATTTTTAATATTTATTATATATTTAACTAAATATTTTGTTTCATATGGAAATAATTTATTTTTTATATTTTATTTTATTATTCTCACTGATTTATTTATTAAAAGGATCACATTATGTTCTTGTCTAAAAGTTTATCCAGGAAATTTGTGGTTCCGAGGCTTCTAGTGAACTTCTTCTACAATCAAAGTTGCTAGCTCCACATATAGATTTTGTCAGACTACATCTATAGAGTAAAGAAATCACACTAAATTAGGGGTGAGTTCCACTCAATATTGCCCTTCTTGAATAAAGTGTAGCCTTGGGCTGTCGACTCCTTAACTCTCCTATACTAACTAACTCTCTGATCTTCCTAGCCGTGGGGCTGCAGCTTCACTCTTCATTTTCTAGATTTTTATTACAATTGAAAATGTTTTTTTTTTTTTTAACTTTCCAGTCATGTACCTTTTTCTTTAAGGAGAGTTGCTACGACAGTCTCATCCATTCTCCTTTCAACTCCATGACCTACAGACTTAACTGCATATGCTTCAAATCTTAATGTAATACCGCTTGTAAAAAATCTAAAAACATGATTTTCTCCCATTTATTATACCATCTAAAATATATAATAGGATATTATTATAGTATATTAATAAAGACTTTTATTTGCAAAAAGCTACCCCCTTCCCCAAAATAAAAATAAAATAGAAACAGTTAAAAAACAAAAAACCATATGTTCATTAGATATTGGTTGAAACAAAAAAAAAACACATCCTATAATAATTAAAAAAATCCAAAATGCCAACAAAACTAACCACTCTTTCATAATCTCTCATCATCTCAACCATAAATTCATACATCTCTCTCTCTCTATCCATAATAGTAAAAAATCAATCTCTATAAATATAACTATAATCCACATTCCATCATATATAAAAATATTAATTACTTATATATATATATTATATAAAAATATATAATAATATATAATTATTATATTATATATATTATAATTATAAATAATATATTATTATATAATACTATGTATATATAAATATAGTAGTAATTAATATATATATATATAATTAAATATAAAGATATAATAATATATATAAATAATATTAATAAATTTTATAATAAGTAATATAATAAAATAAAAAAAAATCTATTTAGATATAATATAATATTAAAATAGTATATAATATTATAATATATAGTATATATATTCATATTCTAATAATAAATAATAATATAATAATATAAAGATATATATATATATAATATAATATTATATATAATATATATAATTATAATAATTCTATATATTATAATATATAATTATTATATCATATAATATATATATAAAATAATATATTGATGAGGCGCTTATGCTCAAAAAATGAGTGTCTTTTCTTTTTGCAAATATTTTCTTCATTTCTTAATATATTTTTTCTTGTATAATTTTTGTTCTTAAATTCCTTTTGAATAATTTGAATGAAACAAGTCCCATCGGTACTTCTGCTTATTTAATTATTATTATATATATATTATTATTAATAATTATTAATTATATTATTATTAATTATTAATTATTTAATTATTATTATTATTATTAATATTATTATATTATTATTATTCTAATATTATAATTTATAATTATGTATTATTATTATTGTTATTATTTTATTATTTTTATTATTTTTTATATTATTATTATTATTAATTAATTATTATTAATTATTAAATATATTATTAATTATTAATTATTATTATATATTATTATATATTATTAATTATTATTTTATTATTATTATTATTCTTATTATTATTATTATTATTATTATTTAGAATGCAATATAAAAATGATAATTAGCTGTATCGGTTTGTTATTTCAAAAAATATAAAATAATCCTTTTAAGAGCTTGGATGTGATATTATACTATCCGTCACTGATACCAACCAGTAAAAAGACCTACTAGCAATACTTCTAATGCATACATTAGTACATAAAACTACTCTCTTTTTTACTCTAATGCTAAAAAATCTCACACAATTATCATAAACCTCACTCCTCCTACTCTCCTCATCAACCTCCTCCACTCTTCACCTCACTCCTACCACCACTACCTACCGCCCACTACACCATCAACTCTTCCTTACTCACTAACCCTAACCTCACATCCTCCTCTCCTACTATGACTACAGAAAATAATTATACTAATAAACTAACTAGGCTAACTATATAAACAAAATCTAAAGGCAACACTCATACTATGCTACACTTAACTAACATAAAAACAACTCATCACTTCCTACTAATCTAATAACACTAACATCTAAACTAACTTAAACATAAATTTACTGATCTACTACTTTTAACTACTCACTACTAATAAAACTAACGTACGGGTACTACTATAACGAATAATAACATACTAAAAAACTAAATATATACTACTAAACTAAAAATAATTATAATAAAATAAAATATGCACTAAATAATAATAATAAAATAATAAGTAATATAAAATAATAATTGCAAATAATAATAATAAATAAATAATAAATAAATAAATAATAATAATATAATATTAATATAGTAAAGTAATAGATTAATCATATTATTAATCGTACACTTTTCTGTTATAAAATAAATTTTACATTTTATTATTCAAATAGAAAAAGATAATATTTGTTAGGCCAGTTAAATTCTTTAGGACTATACTTGATTACATGAATTATTATCCACTTTTATAATGTGATGATTTACTGTGTGTGTTTTGTTGTGAATATTTTTGTTCCGACTTTGTAATCTTACAATTAATTTATATATTTATTTGTTGGTTAACATATATTTTATCATTTATACTAATTACCTAATTTACTCATATTCTTTATAAAGCAAAATTATGTTGTATCAACTTCATGAAGAATAATTATGTTGTATCTATTTTATTAAACAATTACTAACTCATTAAAAGCCAATGATGAAGATAAAAAAGAAAGATGCTGATATATAAATTAAATAAACAGAAAGAGTTGAAAAGTCTTTGTCTCCTATTCTGTCTCCGACTATCACTACATCTCCTAAAAGAGATGTCTTCAAATATTTATTAATGTTGACAAGAAATTAAAATCGACTAGTGAAATGAGTGAAATGATCAAGAAATGATTCTGATGAAATTTTCTTACATTTGTTTAAACCATATTCGAACCAAGTAGTAAAGAAGAGAGGCAATAAAAGTCGAGAATTCATAAAATGTACACTAAAGAATATTCAAGAATGGATTATTTTCTTGAATTCTCTGTGTATAAAACGTATTTATCAAATTAATTTGCTGAATGGCTGGGGTAAACCAGATGACCGACTTAAGATTGGTTAAACTGCTAAATTGAGGTGTAAAAAGAAGCTAAATAGTTTAAACTAACTTACCACGGAAGTTAAAAACCAGTATAAGATTAACAGAATAACAGATTGAGTGATATCCTATAAAAATTTATCTAAAATATAAAATTACTTATTATTTTCTATTAAAAATGTTATTCAAGAAATATGAAAATTGCTAATTATGTAATCTCTCTCTCTCTTCATCTCTCTCTCTCATCTCTCTCATCTCATATATAAATTAATAATATCTAATATAATATTATATAATATAATATATATATACTATGATCAAAAAATCTGAAGTTGAATTATAATAAATAAAACAAAATATCACATATAATAATATATATATATATATATATATATACTTTATATAATATATATATAAATAATAAATAACTAAAGTATATATAATAATATAAATAATACATATAAAATCATATATAATAAATATACTATAAAATAATATATATATAATATAGGATATAAATATAATAATAATATATAAATATATAAGTATAAATATATATATTATATAAAAAAAAATAATATATAATAAATATATATATAATATATATATATAATATAATATATATAATTTGAAAACCTGAATCAACAAACGGAGTGTGGAAAAATGAGGAAGAATGCTGGCAGAGCCGTAAACAAAGTACATTTAACAATGAACATTGTAGTTAATTCTTGGGTCAAAGAGCCAAACAGTGATTGAATTTGACACAGGAAAATTTTAGAGGTATGTAACTAGAGGGTTTAAGAGAGGAATATCTTCTGTAAATACTAAGATAGGAATGAGGGAGTGGTGCGAAACAATTCGTAAGTGCCAGAAATAAATTGGAGAAGCATTTTGTAATAATATAGGTAAGGAGTAGTAAGAATCGGTAAGGGGGGGGAGAGAGTAGGATAAGTCGAATTTTCTTAAACATTGATTACAACTCTTATTTTAAAACTCTCACTTTCACAGAAGAACTGTAGAAATGGGATCATTCCATATGTTCAATTAATATTTTAAATAAGAAGAAATGACCTCCCAGTACAAAACATGTATCTCGTTGGTGTGAGGAAATTCTGAATGAAACTTTAAGGGAATTTGAATTATATTTTTTTTTTCAATTGAGTTAGTAGTTTATGTCTTTTGAAATACTAGAAAACAATCATAGTTCACAAGCAATGAAAAAACAATCACAAACGAAATTAGAAATATCAGAGGTTAACTTCCTAGGTTAGTTGTCCCATAGGCTATCCTAGAAGCATCAGATAATTCGAGTGGATATACTTTCATATTGTGAAAGAGTATTTTAAGGAAGTGGAGTTGTCGGTATAAGAGTAAATAAGATAATGAAAATAGGTTAAGTCATTTATAAAAAGTTGAAAATAATGGGATAGAACAAAGTTTTATAGGAAGCTAAAATTCAGTAGTAATTGCTCATTATGCTCTGAACAACATCAACACTAACACAAAAATTGGTTTATATGAAGTTATTAACAATGATGAGAAATGGTGATGATAATAGGAAGATTTAAACTGCAGCATTTACTATATCTACACGTAGTGCTTCAAAAGTGTACAGACCATTGTGCTACGTAAATGATTTTATGTGACAATTTTGGAGAATACTACCTTCTATCCAAAAAAAAGCAATGAATTTGATTTATTAAGCGGATTTATGCAGCAAATAACTGTGAATATATTATTATAATAAAAATAAACGTAATGCAAATATAATAAAAAATTTTATATAATAATAATAAATTATAAAAATAAAATGGATATATGTAAATAGTAATTAGAAGTTAATTTATATTATACTAATATAATATATATATATAAATAATTATAAAAAAAAATAATAAGTATTACGAAAAAATTTTTACATTATGGCTTTATCATTATTATGCACCTATTAATCAAATGCTTTATTCAATGTTACTAACTAAATCTTACAAACAATCTTAATCATCAGACAGACATTTTTCATAGAATTATTTTAATCTACCTATACAAGATTCTCTCACTCTATAAAGACAAATTTATAATCTATTATTATATAAGTAACATTAATATACAAATATAGAAAAATATATGATAACGGAGATAACTAAAATTATATAATAGATAGAGAAGCGTATTTATATAGATAAATATAAAGATGTATAATAATATATATACTATCTTATAATATATAAATTGATAATTAAAGCTACGTATAAAAATAAAAAATATATATATATAAAATATAATCTCTAGTAATAAAATATATTAAAATATACTAAGTACTAATACTAATATATATATATACTTAATAAATATGTATATATTATTGATGTAATGTATTCTAAAATAATATAATTAAAATCATACATATATATATATATATAATATATATTAAAATATATATATAAATATCTATATATACATATATAAATATATACAATAATAACAGATACTATTATTACATTAATAAATTAATATAGTAATATATTAATATTAAATATATTTAATATATCTAATCATATTAAGTACTAGTATATATATTATCTAAAATAAAAATAAATAAGTATATATATTATAATATAAATATTAATAGAAGATAAATAAAATAAACATAATATAATAATATATAATAAAATTTAATAAATTATATATTTAATATAATTATATACCTAAGTATATATAATATATGAATATATTAATAGTATAATAATATAAAAATATAAATATATAAAAATATCTATGTAAATATAAATAAAAAATATAATCATATACATAAAAATAATAATAACTAAAAAAAAATTAAATATTAATATAAATATAATATCATTAAATATTTATAGCAATAAACTTTACCTTATAAATTAATAAATAAATAAATATATTAATATATAATTATATATAATGAATATATACTAAAATAATATAATAATTAATTATAATATATTAGTAATAAATATATAAAGAAATATATATATATTTATATATATAAATAGTATATATATATATAATATATATATATATATATAAAATAAATATAAAAAAAATAATATATAGATATTTAACCTACTATATATAATATAATAAAATTTAAATAAATAATAAATATATATATAGTAGTAATATTATACTATATAAATATATCATTATTATATGATAATAATATAAATATATTCATAATAATATATTAATTAAATAATAATAATAATAATATAATTATATCAATATATAATAATATAAAATATAATAAATTATATAAATTAAAATACTTAAATAAAAATATAATAAATGATTATATATAATATATATATAATAATAATATATAATAATTAATAATATATATAATAAATATATAATATATAAAATATAAGTAAATATAATAGGTTTAAATAAAATATATAATAATAATAATATTTGATATAATTATTATATTTAAAATATTATTAATTTTATAATATATAGATTATAATAAAATAATAAATATATGGGTTTTTAATTTAAAACCAGTTTAGTCTAATCCACTTAGCAATTTGGATATAACACAACCTAAAAAACAGTTATTTCTTTGTTTAAAATTGGGTTTTTTTTTAAATAAAAAAATCATAAAAAAAATAATGCTGAAAAGAAAAGGATATCACGATAATATATACTAATTAAATATTTATATAGTTATAATATAGAAAATTGACATTAAGTAATATCTCAGAATTCACGGAGGCCGATGTCTATTTGACCAAACAGGCGATGTTTTACTGTTTGACACTTTTTGGCCATGAAGCATTATTTGGCCTTGACTTTTTATTGGCCTATGAAACTTCTTGATGCAACCTCGAAGAAGAGCGTAGCCAGAACACGGAGGAGAAACCTCAGTCGTAAACGTATTGCAAAAAAATCCTATTTTGACCACCATCACTTATAAGGGGCTTAGAGTATAGCATTTTGATGTATGGCATGATAATATTCGGTTTATGGAGCCTTGCATATTATCGTACTTGTTAGCGATCAAGAGGCTGAAATTGGTATCATAGCTAAAATGACCAATTCTTAAAGGTATTGAGGATTAGTAGGGATTATTTGAGCACAAAATTAGGTAACCTAAAAACATAGCCACAATTGCTTTGGTAGAGTATCTTGATAGCTAACAGATGAGGTCCTAAAAAGTAGAGTAATCTAAATAGCACTAGTTTGGAATTATGTCTAAATTATTTACTAGACGTCCGACACTAACACAACACACCAAGAAAAAAAAAAACAAAAAAAAAAAACAACACAACAAGACTAAAAGTAACAAAACGACACACACTTCACTTATAAACAATCAATTCACATATAAATTATAACACAATTCACTATAGAACTTGCTTCCATATCACTGCAAAAAAAAAAATGATATAACCATTACAATTTACACTTAAATACAAAACGCACAAACACTACCAAAACCTATATGGTCTTACCATGGGTCAATTTTAGGCCACCACTAATTTTTGCATCCCTAATTTACGGACACAACCTAATATTTTTCGGGCACTAACCTTTGGATCTTCACAGAGGAACAATTATTAGAGAACCCAAATTATTTCGGTCAACCCTTGTTGTTTCACAGGGTACAATTTGGTCTATGAGCTTTTTGAACCTATACTAAGCTTTTTATTATAGAGCGTATGGCTCAGCTTCGATAGAATAGCCCATCAATTTGATGATCAGCATTATTAGATGATATCAGATATAATTGATATGATGGTTTCTACAATTATGATGGTTCCAAATCATGTAAAAGCTAAAAAGTATCTAGGGATGTTCTTAATTCAAGTGATCTAAAAAGAGTATTAGTGAGATGCCGGTTGGATTGCAAGTGATGCCAATAGAGTGCAATAGAAGTGCACAAAGTGATGCCAATGTGACCAATTGAGATGCCAATATGCACTAGAAGTGCCACACATTAGAATGCCCAAACTGAGTGCAACTTATATTTTTCAATTATCATAGCCTCCACTAAGCCATAGAAGCCCTATAATGGATGTTACCTAGGAATATAAGGATCGAGGATCGATTGATGTATATTACAAGTTGGATAGGGCTAATGCTTCATAACATATTAAGTATGGGAAAAGTAGCTTAAATACCTTATATATATATATCACTTATAATTATATATTATATAAATATTATATAAAATATAATTAATATATATATATATAATATATAATAATAATATAGTAAAAAAATAAATACTATACATTACAATAACACCACACACACACCACTTACACACCTCAGCACAACGTAGGAGCTACTTATAGCGCACGATACATAAACCATATGAAACTATATACACTCGCCCTAACTTCCTACACACCCATTATAAGACACTTAACGTATGATACTTAATACACACACTGTCACATACATATCACTATGAACTTATCACACTATGAACATTATAAGCTTAACAACTCCTCCATAGAACACTTTACACTAAGACCCATATACACTCTACCCCACTCTCTATATTCATGATTCACTATACCTTACAATACATCACAACTAAATGAAACTTAATAAGCACTTACAAATCGCCTCATAATAAGACTTACAATACGCGCATATAAACTTACAAAACACAAAGGTTAAAACATTTACATTAAATCACCGAACTCGAAATATTTTGAGTAATTCACTTTGATGGCTCAATTATTGAATGCTCAGTCTATTGAATGACTCATATTTGATAGAAGTCATCCTTCGTAAAGTATCTTTGTCGGTTCACCTATATTGATGAGATCATAACTTTGATGACTCAGATTTACTGATTGTTCATCTTTGATGGTTCAACCTGAAGCCTAGACAGAGTTATTATTAATGTCTAACCCTTCATAATTTTATAAGCGTGTATACACCAGAACGACAGACATGGGACCCTACCGCGTGAAGGTACAAACCGAACCGCCGGTGCGCCCGCACAGTTCCGCCGACCGGTGCGCCACAGAGACAATAAAGTTTAGGTTCACTCGCAGTAGATGCGTCGAAGAACGCATATTCTCACACAGCACAATAGAAAATAGTAGATTACTATGAATCTTCATTTTTATTTTCAAGAACTTAAAACATTGATTTTATATAAGCAGTTATTCGCGAACATAAAAAACTAGTTCATTCCAAGGATCAAACAACATAAAGTTACATCACATATAATTTTCTTTTATATTTTTTAAACATTATACTTTTTATAAATTTATCTAATTATTAAAAATTGTATAAGGGTAAGCTAGAGAAAGCCAAGTGTATTGATAATATAATCACTTATGTTAATAATTTACTACAATGTGTACGCCCAATTTACTAAAAAACATACTTACGACCTTAAAAACGCAGTAAATAAGATAACAAATAGGGTGTTACATAAGCATAAAGAGGATAATAAAGAATCTTATTGTTTTCTCTGCTTTAACTGCTTTAAACTCAATGTTTTATCTGCTTATTAAACCTATATGTTTTACTGCTTTACTCACATAATTTAATTTAACAATTATAATACCTTAACCGCAGTAAAAGTAAAATCAATCGAGGTGTTTACCATAATAGCACAAAGGGCTTAGATATGCTTTTGTTTTTACTTGCTATTACTGATTTACTACATGTTTTACTGCTTTAAAACTATTTTTTTCACTGTTTTTGTTTTTATTTTATTAAATAATTAAACATAACTTAAGTCATAAAATCATCATAAATTAAAATTCGGTTCCTAGCAATAAGGGATTGCTCATGCATTTGTTATTCCACCCTTACTGCTTTATTTCATGTTTATGCTTTTACACTTTACATGTTTCCTTTAACTCACTCCACTTGAGTTCTAACTCGTGTTTTACTGCTATTAACCATCTAATATATTGCTTCTAAAACTTAATAATATTAAATACATACTTAAATGCAAAGTAAATGGAAGGTAACAAATAAGAGTGGTTACCATAGCACAGGGATTAGTATGACTTTTGTTCTTACTGCTTATATGACTTAACTGTGTTTTAAAACTAGGCTTTAATCTCTGTTTAACTGCTTTAACTATATGACTTTAATATGATTTACGTTGTCAATAAAAGATATTTTTAAAGAAAAAAAAAAAGAAAAAAAAAAAAAAACTAAAAAAGGAAAAATGAAAAAAAGGATAAAAAAAAAAAAAACTAAAAAGAAAAAAAAAAAAAAAAAAAAAAATACTAATAAAGTTACATATTAAAACTAAGAAAAAAAAAAAATACTAAAAACTAAAAAAAACTTAATAAAAAATAAAAAAAAGACAAAAAAAAAAAAAAAATAAAGCTAAAAAAATACAAATCAATCCTATAAAAAATATTAAACAAAAAAATAAATAAAAAAAAAAAATTTAAAAAATAAACAAAAAAAGAAAAAAAAAAAATAAAAAAAAAAACAGATAATAAAAACTAAAAAAAGCTAGAAAGGGAAAGAAAAAATAAAAAAAGGAGAAAAAAAAATAGAGGAAAAAAAAAAACTAAAACTAAAAAAATGAAAGAAAAAAAAAAAAACTAAAAAAATAACTAAAAAACTAAAAAACTAACTAA
>JABUQX010078029.1:0-16133 GCA_015478945.1 Trachelipus rathkii
TAATTATTATGTATTATTATTATTATTAGTTACTTATTGATTATTTTATTTTATTATTATATCTTATTTAAATTTATTATCATTATATTATTAATCAATTATTATTATTATCATTTATATTATTATATTTTATTATTATCATTTAATATTCTTATTATTTTTATTATATTTAATTATTATTTTATTATTATTATTTTATCTATTATTATTATTATTATTTATTATTATTTTATTAATTAATTATTATTATTATTTATGATATTATTATTATAATTATTATTATTATTATTATTATTGAATTATTATTGTTTATTTTATGAGCAAAATTTTAAGCACGAACTCTTGTTTTAATAGATTAAAGATCAATGACTCGTTTTACGAGTTGTCAAAATAAATTGATATCGCCCCTCAGCACACACAATGTGCATCCCACAGAACACATACACACACACAGCACACACACACACACGCATATATATATATATATATATATATATATTATATATTATATATATATATATATATATATATATATATATATAGTATATAATATATATATATTAATATTATTATATATATATATTATATAATATAGTATATATATATATAGGTATCAGGAAATTAATTTATTTGTTTTATTATCGGATAAGTAGTGTTTTGTAATTTACGAAAAAAAATACAGAAACATAAATATAGGTTATATTAAATGATTGTGAATATTGCATTTAATAAACATTTAACAAAATTTATTTTTTTTCACGACGAACTGTTTCTCTCCTACATTCTCTTTCTCACTTCATTTCTACAGTCATACAATCATCTGAATAAAATATAGATATATAAATATATCTATATTTTATACGGATGACACGTGTAACTATAGAAATGAAAGAGAAGGGGAATATTGGAGAGCAACAGTATGTTTATTTTTAAAAAAAAAAAGATTGATTAAAGTTCAATAAATGTTAATATTCACAATTTATTATTATTATTATTATTATTATTTATTATTATTATTATTATTATTATTATTTTATTATTATTATTATTATTATTATTATTATTATTATTATTATTATTATTATTATTATTATTATTATTATTATTATTATTATTATTATTATTATTATTATTATTATTATTATTATTATTTATTATTTTTATTATTATTATTATTATAATTAATATTTATTATAATTATTAATCACTATCACTATCACTATGACAACTATTATTATCATTGTATGATTACAATTATTTTATTATTATTTATTATATATTATTATTATTATTATTTATTTTAGTTATTATTTTATTATTAATTATTTATTATTATTTCTATTCTGTATTTATATGATAATAATCCACAGTTATACCTTAATATACAAGCATGAATAAAAAATTATATATCTTAAAAACAACTAACCTACATAATTATATTTCGTTAAATTTACTATCGTTAGTCTTTTATTATAATTACTACCCAACAATAAGTAAGGGAGGAAAAAAATGTGCATAAATTGTTGTACTCGTATCCCGCTTCTCATATTTATTATTTTAAATTTCAAGGTGTTAAACACTTCACATTATTGTTTGTAAAGAGAAGATTTAAAGTAATGAAAGACATCAACTTGGAATGATTTAAGGCTTAATAATCTAAAGCAAAGTTGATTACAAAAAGTTGAACTAATAGTCTGCTTTATTAAAGCTCTTTTATTTATTAAGCTTTAAACAGTGAGTGGTGTTCCTGTTCTCTTAAGCGATATATATATATATAATATATATATATATATATTATATATTATGTATTATATATATAATATATATATATATATATATATAATATATATATATATATATTATTATATATAATTATATAGTATATATATATATATGATTTATATATATATTCGTATATATATATTATATATATATTATATAAATATAATATATATATATATATATATATATATATATATATATATATATATATATATATATATATATATATATATATATATATATATATACTAACCAATACTAATGCACTCCCTCTCAAAAAACATTTCCATCCACCCAAATCACATCCTACCCAAACCACACCCTATACCAGAACAATGCATATACACAATAGCTTGTAATCATTGCCACAAGACCTACATAGGAGAGACAAATGACTACGACAGACGAAAATACCAGCATACCTACGACTTACGAAACGACAACCAGAACTCATCTCTAGTGACTCACAGATCACAATACAATCACAAAGTCAGCACCACTGCCATGCATCCTCTCGTACACATTCCTAACCAACATAAAAGAAAAATAATAGAAACTTTTTGCATAAATCAATTTGACACCTATAACACCCTCAAAGGTGAACACACCCTTGATAAACTACAACACAAGCTATTAACCCATCATTCAATTACAATCAAAAATATAATACAGCAATATGAAGAAAAACATCCTCACACGAATAGCAACACACATAACAATAACCCCCTTTCAACTAATAATGAGTTAACTCCCCTTCCCTTTCCCGCCATCATTGTCTTTCTTCGCTCATAGTAGTTTGAGGATGAATGAGGTTTTCAAAATTTAAATATTGCAAGCAAAAAGAATCCAAAGATTGTTGAAAACGGTTCAAGAATGCCTGTAGCCTCCGCCCATGTCACAGTCATCTACAGGAACGTTTACAAGATTTTAATTTAGTTGTAATTTTAAGCACGTTGAAAGAACTAATACGACTGAAGAGGTTTCTGATGAAACGAAAGCTATCTTATAAATATTCTCTTTCAACGTGCACGTGCCCTATAAAGTTAATTCTTCTACTGCTTTTTAAAATAGATATTTTTTAATTGTAATCTATTAGTAAGTGCAATAGTATATGTAAAATAAAAGTTTTTAACTACAACAAAGTTTGCATAAAACCAAGGGTTAATAATAATAATACTACATAAAAAACTACGAAGAAAAGTAGAAATATCAAATATATATTATATGATATATATAATATATATAGATATAATTTTTAAATTATTTTATATAAATAAAAAAACGTAATATATATATATTTTATATATATATATATAATAGTATATTATATGATTATATTATGATAGTTATATATTACTTAATCTTACGTCTTCCTCAGGGTAGGCCCTACGGCCTGTAGCGGAGACAACAGTCGATTTCCACCAGTCCTTTCAGAAGTATACATCCTCCATCAGCTGGCGCATCTCGGGCAGTCCATGTCTTCTTAGGGTTCCTCTCCACCAATTCTTTCCCATCTTCCCCTCGGTCTTCCTCTCGGCCTTACTCTCTCCACTCTCCACCACCACCTTCTACTCGCGACTCGTTCTTCCGGCATCCTTACTATATGCCCCCCCCCATCTCAATCTCGCCGAATCTATCCTGTTCAACACAGGCACCAAACCAACTCTCTGAATAACCCAATCGTTTCTCACTCTATCTCTCCACGTCTTTCCCACTATCGTCCTCAACACCTTCATTTCAGCAACTTCGATCCTTTTTTCCTCTCTTGTTGTAATGCTCCATGTTTCTGCTCCATATGTCAATGTGGGTACCAGTATGCTATCAAATATAATCTTCTTCACTTTTATATCCATCACCCGATCCTTCATAATTGGATATAACGCTCTCATTGTTCTTCCGTATATTTCCATTCTTGCCTCCACTTCCCGTACACATCTCTTCCTTGCTAGTAAATACGCCACCCTGGTACACAAACTGATCCACATTTCCAAACTTTCATCATCAATGAAAATCTCCACTTCTCTCACATACTCTCAACCCACTCTCATTATCAATGTCTTTTTCGTATTCATCTCTAAACCAACCTCCCTCAAACTTCTGTCAAAACTTTCCAGTATAGTCCTCTCTAACTCCCTCCTCCCAACTCCAACATGCCAAATCATCCGCATACACCATTATATCACCATCCAGATTCGGAAATTCCTCTTTAACCTTTCTGATTAATACATCTAAGTAAGCTATAAAGAGTAAGGGAGACAAGACACTACCTTGTCTGACTCCCGTCACCTCAAACCATTTCTCATTTTTACATCCTGTTCTCACTTTACACTCACAAACGCTATACAAGCTTTTCATTGCTCTCCTCAAGTCTTTTCCTCTACTCGTACAACTTCCCCAAATCCTCCAAAGTCTTGGCTCGGTAAAACAGGAGCCAAATGCCTTTCTTAGGTTCCAGGAAGGCCTATATATGCTTGTTAATTATAATTCTCAGCTTCTTCTCCAAACACTATTCTAAAGCAACAACAGATCCGAAGTACTCCTGCCCTTCCTGTACCCATATTATTTTCCTCTCCCAACTGTATCTCTATCACTCCTCTTAATCTTCTTTCTAAAATCCATTCGGACAGCTTTTCTCTAAATATGGTCCAATAAAAGCTATTCTCTATAATTTTCCCACTCCAAGTACACCTTTTTCCCTTGTAAATGGGCAAAAACAACATTCCCCCCATGCTACCGGGAACTACACCCCTCCATCCCAGCATTTATTAAAAAAGTTCCACTATTTTTCTTCTTCAAATTTCTCCTTCCATCAACTCTTCTCAAGTCAATCTTCGTCGGAGATTTTCCTTTCTTCATTTTTTGACAAAGCTTCTCATATTCTCCCATCGTTATCGGATTCACCCCTTCCATCTCCTCTCCCACATTATTGCTCCTCTTCCACATTCCTCCCTCTTCTACATTTAGGAGTTCTCCAAAATATTCAGTCCACCTCTCATTTACCTCGACCTGTGCTGTAATTACCTTCCCTTCTTTGATTCTGATACTAGGTAAAGCTTTTTCTTTGATTTTTTATATGTTTTTGCCAGCTTGAAAATCTTCTTCTTTCCTCCCTCTGCATATATATATATATATATATATATATATATATATATATATATATTATATATATATACAATGAATATATATATATATATATATATATATATATATATTTATATATATATATATAAATATATTTATTTAATATATATATAAATATATATTATATATATATATATTATATATATTATATATATATATATTATATATTATTATTATATATATATATTTATATATATATAATATATATATTATTTATTATATATATATATATATATGGAAGAGAGAGAGAGAGAGATAATAATAATAATTATAAAATATATAGAATTTTCTTAATTTTTATTTAAAAATTTAATTGTCTATTTTCATCAATAATTTATTTATATACATAATTGTTTTGCAAAGCAGAGTAGGAGGTTTAGTAGCTTTTAAGACGGTGAAATACTTGATAACAATTTAATAATCTCTCATTTAATAAAATTTTAATAAAGTATTAAAATTTTTAGATTAACTGACGTGAAGAGTCAAAGCATTTTAAGTCTCTTCGGTTGGTTAATTTTTAATCAAATTAGAAAAAAAAATAAAAACATTTCAGAAATTTATTTTAAAAAGTAGTTTTGTTTTCTCCGAGGAAAAAAAGTCAAGGGTAAGAACCCCATCCGGTGTTGCTTTTCCTCTTATAAAGAGATTTATACTTTAGGTCTCACCACCCTACTCTCATGCTTATATATACAATATATATATATATATATATATATATATATATATATATATATATATATATATATATATATATATTATTTTATATATATATGATTATATATATATATATATATAATATTATATATATATTATATATATATATATATATATATATATATATTATTATAGTGGCTCCATTATAATTATTTATAAAAAATTTTAAATTTATGTTCGAACTTATGCTAAAATTTGCGCACAAAATTTTAGCATAAGTCGAAATGAAATATATATCACCCGCCCTGTTGAGATACTCAATCAATCAGAAGAAATAGAAGACTCAAACTAACTCAAGATACTCTCTCTAGTACTCCCTTCTCAGAACTTTAAGAAAACGCAATTTCCAAGCAAGGGAGGTAAAATTCAGGATAAGACCGCGACTCAATCTCGATTGACAAGAATTCAAAAAGAAGATCAGGCAAGGGAGGTAAACGCGGAACAGTCCGTAACACTGATTTACTTACGAAAAAGAAAACGTATTTCAACAGAAGGGACTTTTGTTGAATAAATCTTCATTTATTTTTGGGTTTATTTTAATTGTAAAGTAACCTTGTGTTGCGCTATATTTAAAGAGATATAGGAAACTTGTTTCCCATTCTTAAGAGATACGTTTATATCATATTTTTGTTCTGCTTCTTCATAAAGAGGAAGTTATAGGGCAGAACTTTTGTTCTGTTCTTCATAAAGAGATAAGTTTAGAGCAGAACTTTTGTTCTGCTCTTCATAAAAAGATAACTTGAATTGCATCGTTGCTGACGTAGTTGTGAACTACAAAACTTTTAAACTCTCTATCATTTTCTTTATAGGGGGACTTATGAAGAGACCACCTACATCGTCCAAGTCCTTCCCTATATAATTGGTGACAGCGGAGTTGTTCAATTGAAGAACAAGAAGAAGAACACCCAGCATTTTCAATCAACCCTTCAAAACTTTCAACAGTAACTGAATATCACAATGTCGGACAACGTGGAATCGGACACTGCTGCTTTGGCTCAGGTAAGGATTAAAGTTCCTGTATTTTTAAGAGGCTGCAGTTTTCTTCCTGGTTTACCATTTTTAAGAAGGCTCAATTTTCCCTTGCTAGAATTACATCGGAACAAGCTGGTTTTATCACATCTTTTTTATCTTCTTTTGCAGAAGTTGTTTCTCTCGCATTTCTTCCTTCTGACTCGAGATGTAAAAATTGTTCCTTTCCTTAAGGAATCTATCATTTCCCTATTCGAACAGAGCAAAACAGAAATGTTTCAGGAGCTACTCCAACCAACCTTTTACTGGTAGACCGTCTGAGTATCTTCGCGACATTTTAAATTTGGCTTCTAAATTAAATGTCGGTGAAGATATCGTGCGCCTTCGTTTTCTTGACGCTCTTCCTTCTTATTCTATCGTCTTGTTGTTGCAGCCCAAACTTCTCTCTGCATTGGACAATTAGACACTTAGCCAACGATCTTTTTACGCTTTGTCAATCCTCGTTTCAATCTGCAGCAAGCTGTTCTCCTGTAATTACAATCCGGTTAACAATTTTCAAATAAGGCTACTAACTTCAAAATTCTTCTATCCATTTGCCTAAACGTTTCATAGCGATAAGAAACCTAAAGTTTTTGTCGATCTCACTTAATATTTGGTACACAAGCTAGGAAATTGCAAGCCTTGTGTCAATGGCCAAACAACATCTTATCGTGCCTCATCAACCTGTTCTACTTCAAAAAACCGAATCGAGCGAGATCCAATAAGCGCCATCTTGGGCTCGCATTTTCAAAAACTACTGTTTCTATTTTTGGAAAAACCATAGACTTTTTAGTCGACACAGGCGCAAGTATAACAGCCCTTGCCACATCGATGGCACGTAATTTTTCTCTTTCTCCTACCTCAGTTTCATGTACTTGTACTGCAATAATACTCCCTTTTAAGTGTCGTGGTGAAATTACAGCATTTTTTAAGTTTACACTCCACTTTCGCCGTGAATTTAATTTCAATGGACCTTTCTTAGTTTGCAGACATAGCAAACCCCCCTTCTCGAGTTGAATTTTTCCTACTATTTATTAATAATTTTGGATTGTGGTCAAAAACGTATTTTGGATTCCACTACGAACCTACAGGCTCTTATTCGAATTCTAAATGGTTCTGTGCCATCTCCCATTTTTAATACATTTCCTTCTCATCCTGTAGTTACTCAACTTTTGGAGGATTTCCCATCTCTAACTTCACTTATTAATCCCTTACAAAATTCTGAGTATAAATCTAAAATTTTTCACAGTATAGTGACAAGTGACACTCCCCCTGTTTATGCTAAATTTCTTCGTCTAACAGAGGATAAATTAGCAGTTGCAAAAACTGAGTTTAAAACTCTCTTAAAAGCTGGTGTTATTCGTACTTCTAAATCCCCCTGGTCGTCACCTCTTCACCTCGTTCCTAAAAAAGCTCCAGGTGAATGGCATCCATGTGATAATTTTAGAACTTTAAATTCTGTGACAAAACCAGATAGTTATTCTCCCCCATATATTAACAGTTTGTCCCATAAACTTCCCGGTATGCAAGTATACAATAAGATAGATCTTCTCCGAGCATATCACCATATCCCTATTCATCCAGAAGACATAGAAAAGACTGCCATTACGATCCCTTTTGGTCTTTTTGAGTTTGTTTCTATTCCTTTTGGAATTCGTAATGCTGGAGCTACTTTCCAACGCTTTATGAATTCAATATTTAGAGTTATTCCTTTTGTTTTTGTTATCTGGTTGACTTATCCATTCTGTTTTTATATATCTTGATGACTTATTAGTTTTCTCAGAAAATGAACAGCAACACAAAGAAATTTGCATCAGATATTCCAAATCTTACATGATAACCACCTTCGTATCTTTGCTCCTAAATGTTTATTTATGCAATCATCTCTAGACTTTTAGATTATCATATTTCTTCCCATTGTTTTAGTACATCTAATTCTAAAAATAGTCTCTGAAATTTCCGCCATCCTATGCCAACGTGACTATTCTAGTTCGTCGTTTCTTTGGTATGGTCGGGGTAATAGCCGGCGTTTGAGTTCCTAATTTTGCTAATCTTAGTTTTTCCACTTTCGATTGGCCAAACTTGTCCTACAAATCCAGTTCTCATTCTGGTCCCGGAAGCCTGCTACAGCTATTTCAAGGAAACTTAAAACTGCCATACAACGCAGCAGGCTCTGCCTAATCTCCTCATCCAGATGTCATCATACTCCGCAACTGGTCACTGGACGCTTCCCAATTCGCCATCGGATGCTGCACATGCATCAGATATTGCTGGCGAACCAATACCGAATTTGATTTTAGTACAGCAAAATGACTACCCCAAGCAAGAAAAATTCAGTCTCGACAGAGAACTGCTTAGCGGCATATTTTTGCTGTTTTCTTGCATTTAACATTTTTTAGAAGGTAGAAGAATTCGTCATTGTTACCGATCCATAAACGCCCTTGTCTCGCCGCTTTTTTATAGCAGAATTTCAGCAAAGAAGCGATCGCCAGCAAAGAGCATCTTTCTATCATGATTTGGAATAACGTCTCTTCAGCCTTATATAATTTAAAGGATCCGAGTAATGTAGGTACAGCTGCATGCTTTTAATCACGCTCCATATCATTCTTCTCATTCTGATCCAGTTGTCTTCCTGCTATTGCACGATCACAAGCCCAAATATCAAAGAAATTAAAAAACTTACAAGGCCACCGATCCTCGATGGCTTTCCCTCTATGAACAATCTATCAATTGGGTGGCGAAACCTACTACTGCCTTCAATCCTCGCATTTCTTCTCTAAAGAAAAATCGTGAACAAGTTTTTCAAGATCTCATTGGCAAATGTCGCTCATCCAGGTGTCAAGGCTTGCTCTTCGGATTAGTGAAGACGCGCCAACTTCTGGCCATATGATAAGAGTTCGTATATGGACTCAATCTTGTCATCAAGTCAAAAGTTCGCAAGATTCAACGCATACAAAGCACCTGTGATTTCCATACGGAAATTCCTTCCAGCGCTTTTGAAACCGTAACAACAGTTGAACATATTGGACTTTAACCTTTTCACCACTCTGTATTGCAAGAGAATCTTCAGCAACGTTTCGATAGTGCTCTCGACTGTATTGCATAGAAACACAAATGGGATGAAGCCTTTCCTCTTCAAAACACCATTGCAAAATCTGTCTCTTACGCTGTCTTACAGTGGAATCTCTAGATTCGGTCGTGCCTTATAGTCATTCACGGATTCCGCGACCTCAAGTTTGTACAAGTGAATTTTTCGTCAGAACTATCCTTCTATATTGTTTCATCGCACTTAGAACGTCACTTACTGCCACTAATGGAAAATCGAGAAGGGTTCAGCCGATCTTGTGAGAAGCAGCAATAGATGGCTAGAAAGACGATTGGGTTACTCTCAATTGCCCACATCCTTTTAGCTCTCGATGCTATACCTAATGATTCAGGTTACTCTCCTTTCAAGCTGTAATAGAATATAACACCATTTATTACCCCGCGGACTTCCTTTTCCTTCAAATCCTCTTCAAAACAAGAATTGGTCTTATGAAAAATTTATCGCTTAAAACTGAAAGAACTCGATTCCAGAACAATCTCCACCTTTACGAAAACGATCATGCAATGTTTTCAATCATCCTGAAGCTTTTAAAAGTATGTAAACATCTCTTGAAGAATCTTTCAAAATGCAATCAAAGAAGTACGTTAGATAGCTCCTTACAACTGACCTTTCCTCGTGTCTGTCACGGAACGAGCGGCTTTTTTCAAGCTTAAAGGACCAACGGAAAGAACTGATAAGTTCTCCTTGATCGATTGTAAACGTCATATATGCCTCCTTAATAGAAATTGCAGATGTTGTACAACCGAGATGCCTTATCACCCGATTGTTTTGTCAAATCAGATTCTCCTCACCCTATCCGAGTTCCGCACAATCAGTCCAACACAAGAAGACTCCGTACGAGGAAACAGGCTAAGTAACATTCTCCAAACAAACCTATGTGTTGAAATATCTTTAATATATATATAGATTATTGTAAAGCATTTTGTTTTTTTATCCAATTAATGTTTGTTATTGTTGTTTAATAATTAATATATTTAACCCAAAATAGCTTATTGTTTAAATGCACCTTTATTTCTATACTATCGACTCAATGTATTGTATTCTTACGTAATTGCAAAATATTGGTATATAGTTTAGGCTCTTCGATGTGACAATCATGCTCGTATATTGAAGATTATTCTCAAATTTCATGTACTACTATATTTACCTTCAAAATGATTACCTACGTTTATCTCCAATCTTTCGACATAATTAGATATGTTTGCATTTGAAAAGTACTTTCAACTTATGTTTAGTTCTTATTTCTTGCTGCCCATTGAAATGTTTTTATGTTGTGCATTGTCAAATGCCGCTCTACAAGTATGTTAATCATTTGATGAAGGTAATACTCATACTGCTTGTATATTATTACGGACAAGTTATTTACATTACGTTTTTAGCGCAAGTTGCAATGTAGTACTCATTATGGTTCTGTACAAATTTTTTACTTTTGTTTTTATTTATGCTAAAATTTGCGCGAGCATAAATTTTAGCAATAAGTCGAGTGAAATAGTATAGTAAACCCCGTTCTTTTGAGGTACTGCGGAGCAATTTATTAGAGAATCAGAAGAAATCTCACTCAAGATACTCTCGTTCTGCAGAATCCTGCGCGGCAAGAGCGATAAACTTTAAGGAAAAGGCTGCGACTGAATTTTCATCTCACAATTTTCGCACTAAACGACGAGTCAGAGGCAATTCGAAAAACGCTCTGGAAAAGGCTGCGACTTGGATTTCGATCACTACAACATGAGTATCTTCAACAGAAGGGACTTTGTACAACTTTACTTTGTGTTACAACTTTATTTTTCATTGAATAAATCGTCGTGTATTTTGATTTTTAAATTCCCATGTAACACTTGAGTTACCTTTATTTTAAGAAAGATAATTAAAAGGGAGACTTTCTGTTCCTATCCATAAAAAGATAATTTATTGCAAACTTGTTTCGTTTACTAAAGAGATAATTACCTCAGGAACTTTGTGTCCCATTTCATAAAAAGATAAGTGTAAAACCCTAGTTGTGTTCCTTTTATAAAGAAATATTACAAGTCACAGCGGCCTATGTCTTTCAAAAATTGAAAACTACAAAAACTTTTCTAAACTCATCATTTTACTTATATAGAGGCGGACTTACAGAAGAGACCACCTACATTCGACTCCCAAGTTTTTTGATTAGATATCATACATATATATATAATATATATATAATATATATATATATTATAATAATTATATATATATATATATATTATAATATAGTAATAAACTATATAAATATAAATCTATATAGATCCTATATATATATATATAAATATAATATATATATATATTATATATATATATAGGATAGTATATAATTATATAATATATATATATATTATATAGTATATAGATATATATATAGGTACTATATTTATACTGTATATATACATACTATATATTATATAATCTATATATATATTAATCGGATACTATATATATATATTATAAGATATATAATATTTATATATAATATATATATATATATATTTAAAGATACTTCTACTCTTGACGTAGTTTGTATTTATTAGTTGCGAACCCTTTGGCATAAGGCAGTTCATAGTTTAAAAATGAATTATTTTATATGAAATCTAATTAAAGTTAAACAAATTGTTAAAAAATTGGTTAACTTTTCTTTTCTTAATGGTATAATTTAAAACAAATTGCAGAAGTCTTTCGCTTCATATCAAGAAGCCTCATTCGGCTGCCTCTATGTTTAAAACACTAACTCTGGAATATGACTGAGTGACAAAATAATTTCGAAGAATCTCGGTGCTGAATTTTTATGTTTCCATAGCAGTGAGCAATAGACATGGGTAGTTAAGTGGTTGAAAATATTTGTCGTTTTGGATTTAAATTTTATGTGTATGTCGAAAAAATAACTTAGGAAATAATTATGAACTTTGTTCTGCAATTGGGTACGATAGTAGCATTACTTATTGTAATAGTGATTACGGGGGACGGGGCGGAGGGGGGAGTATGAAAAGATTAAGATGAGTGGGGTTATATTTTGAGGATGTCTTTCATAATATAGTGTTTTTTTATATTTTTTTGATGGTTGTAGAATTAAATTTAAAATGCTTTGTAGGGCCTATCCAGCTAAAAATGTTTTTGAAGTGCCAATTGTCAAAGTAGGTATGGCAATAGGTTTCCAATTTATTTTCTTTCTTTTGAAATGGTTGTGAGATGTTGATTTACGATGTTTGCATGGAATTGCTGTTAATAAGGTGGTTGAATTGGGATCTGTGTGTGGTTACGTTAGATTAGAATTTTGAGTGTGCTTTTGTAGATCATCCTGAAGTGTTGACTTTTTCTCTCTGGGTGAGTTGTTTGTTTCGCCCTAATGTATCGTTTTGTGCAATGGTTGCAAGGTATGGTGGTATGTACATTGTAGAGGTTCGGGGGGTGGTTTTGGTGGGTAAAATAGTTTTTTTAAGGGAGAGCATTGGTGGAAGTGAGTGTAATGTTTTGGGGTATGTATTTTTAAGGTTGTTGTGTTTCTTAGAGGGATGGGAGGTAGGAGGTTTTTGAGATTGTTAGTTGGGGGGAGAAATGGGTATTGTGATTATAGTATTTTTGTCTTGCTTTTTGTAAGCTATTATTGATGATGTATGCTTAGGATATTGTATGTTTGGTGACAAACGTATTTCGTGATAAGATTATTCTCTTTGTAAGCGATTGCTGGGAGAGCAGATTCTGAGGCCCTATAATGTATAGAGTGAGCTGAGAGTGGCTATGTTTATATAAGTGGAAACTGCGAGAGAACCAGTGTAATGTAAGGGATTGGAGGTAGGTTCTTCGGTATTATCAGAAAAGCTGATGGTTGAAAGAGTTTGCCTAAGAGAATTAGTGTGGTCTAAGAAAGAAGTGTGGAGTGTCTGTGAGGTAATTTCTAATGTATACTTGTATGGAGGCATGTATGTTATTAATGTGACTTGTTATTACATGTTGGTGGGGTCTTAATGAGGTGTGGTTAAAGCGATACGTAAAATGTCATGCAAACAAAGTGCGGTGCCAGTTGGAATATTTGGAGTTCAGCGAAGGAGGAAGATAATGGTAAGAGGTTTTGTGAGTTCCTATTGTATATAGGTGCTGTTATGAGTAGGGTGACAAAGGGGATACCGCATGCTGAGGTGCCGTCTTTGTTTGTAGGAAGAAATGAATTTCTTGGAATTGGAAAAATACAACTATGTCTAGTAAGGAGAGATGTATTTAAGTTTGTAGGGAAGTCGGAAGAGGATATGAGAGCATGTCATTTTTTTATTAAGATGTGTTGTCTGAGCATATGAGTGGTTGGTATGCGACGTGGTGACAAGAAGTGAAGTTAATGAGGTGGTGACTCAAAACTGTGAAAAACGTTGTGTGTGGCTGAAGGATTTGAAATATTACCGTATTTTTCTGACCATCGCGTCTCGCATATGTATTGGTGTGTTTTTAGAGATATGGTTTATGCGAGGTTTTAGTTGTGTTGAAAGCCAGGCTGACAGTTTTTTATAGGTGGGCAGTTGGTGTTGGGAGATGATTACGGCACGGAGAGGAATGATTGAGCTTGTGTTAGTTTTGGTTATTCCGTAGAATTGGGACGAGATTTGGAATTTGGTGCCGCTTTAATGTGATGTGGAGGATGGAAAAATCTTTGCATAGGGATTTTACGTTTTGAAGTTAAACTGTATTGTAATGGAGTTGTTGAGTGGGTTGCTTTGTAATTTGGTATAGGTGGTATTGATCAGATAATAATAGATTGTGTGCATCTTGTCCCAATGTACGTCTGGCAGTATGAGAATATGCTATGTTTGGTCCTTATCAAGATCTTGTTATGGTTATAATGCACTGTTTAATTTTTTTAATTGTGTAATAAGCCTATAGAATGCTTATGTTCGGGAGAAATTGATGTTTTTGAAATGTTATATCTTGTTGGAGTAGTTGATGCCTTGTCAGTATGTCCTTTAATTTAAACTTCGGGGCTGTGGTATATGCTGTTGTCCAAATCAATAGTCGCATTATATAAAATTTTAGATATATGGGGGTCTGATTTTTCTATTGGCAAAGGATAGGCCGTGAGCCTAGTATTAGATTGGTTTCATGCCGTGGGTGGAGGTTGTAATTTGATTGGGTTGATTTGATGATATTTGCGGTTAACGAATTTACAGCACAGCTGTAACTATTGCGAAGATTACGGTTCAGGTTTCTCTGTGGTAAGTTTGATTTTCTTTTTTCTTGCTCGAGAGAGGAATCTTTGTTTCTTGTGTTGCTAGTGTGTAGTATATGGGTGAAACCTCTGGTAATTTGGGGTTGGGGTATACGGTTATATCCACGTTAGGTTTTTGTAAGTTGACGAAAGTTCTTGTAACAAATCTAACAAGCGATCGATTGATTCTATTTTGTTATATCTTGAATGTCTTTTTAGTAATTCTGTTTCGAAATCTGTGATGGGATTGTTATTATTATTAGTTTTCTTCCATGCGGCGTTTGTCATTGTTTTCGGGATAATGAGGTTATCTAGAAAGGAAGGTGCATCTTGAACAGCTTTCAAGTTCCTGCTTCGATAGTCATCTTGCTTTGAAACCCTGGTACCGCTATTTATAAAACCATAACCACACTCCTTGGACTCCACTTTGGTTGCTCCTGGTCTGTCTACTGGGTACAAGGACCAAGAACCAGACATTCTAAGTAGGACACCGAGCTATGGAGCATCAAAGCTGTTGTGACAAATTAGCAATATATATAATTAGATATATATATATATATTATATATATATAATATAATTATTTATTATATTATATATATATATATTTATAGATAATAATAAATAATTAAAAACTTATGATTAAAAAGTACATTTTCTTTTGCCATTTAATATGATTATATATAATAGTAAATATATATAGTATATATATATATATATATAATAATATATATATATATACGTAATATACTATATAATATATATTAAATACATACCTGTATCATTTAAATACTATATATTTAAATATATATATATATATATAATAGTATATATATATATTATATTTATATATATATAATCATATATATATATATATATAATTATATATATATCAGATATACATATATATAAATATACTGATATATATATATTCTATATATTAAGTATATATATAAATAGTATGAATATATATATATTATTATAGAAATATATATATATACTATATATATATATATAATATATATATATAATAATAATATTATAATATATAATATACTATATATATAATATATATATATATATTATATAATATATATCAATATATAATATTTATATAAATATAATATAAATATATATATAATATATTTTTATAATATATATAGCGTAATCATATATTATGG
>JABUQX010078030.1:0-12500 GCA_015478945.1 Trachelipus rathkii
TTATATAAAATAATATAATAATTAATATATTATATTAGTACAAGATAGAAGATATTAAATAAGTTAAGCATTTAATAGTTTAGTTATGTTAATATATAGTCATATATATATATTAATATATATTATAATATCATTAATTTAATTATTATAATATATATTATTATATTATCATATAATATATATTATATTAATTATAATTATAATGATATATATATATTATATTATATATCAATATATATATATAAAATATATATTATTCTATTATATATTACTATATTATATTAATACTATATTTTAAATATAATTAATTTATATATATATATAGTATAACCATAATAATATATAATTAAAATTTGTAAATAATATATTTAAATTAAATTTAATAGTTGATTTAGGTACTCTACATTAGAGGATGTTAGTATATATTTGAGACTTAGTGTTGACGGATGCGTTAATTAATATAGATGACTACGAGTCACTCACTAATTATTAATAAGGATGAAAAATCGACAGGGACTTCAGTCACGTGGATCTTAAACATTAATGATTGAAGATAGATTATTATAGCGGATGCAGTATAATGCGGAGATTAGTTTACATTCACTTATAGAGTAAAGTATTTGAAATTATTAAAAATTTAAAATATAAATATATTAATTATATTAAAAATATATTAATATTATTATATATTTAATATATTAATATATTATATATTCTAATAAATATTATATCAATAATTATATATATATTATATTATAATATATAATCTAATATTCATATTTAAATATATTTATATTATATATATATATATATTTAATTATATATTAATAATAATAATAAATTATAATTATATATATATATTAATATTGTATACAGATGGCTGTAGGAGTTGAGTGATGATGGAAGGGGAGTAAGAGTGACTGTAGAGGGAGTATATTCTACAAGTTATTGAATGAAACACGTGTTGGTAGAGATAGGGAAAGAGTCGCCGTAAAGATATTGGAGCATAAAAGCAAATAATAGATTTAGCCTTACTATATATATATTATATTAATATATATTATATTTAATATATTATATATAATCTTATATAATAATATATTATATCATTTATATATATTTTATATTGTAATTTATATATATACTATAATATAATATATATATATATATACAATTAAATATATTAATATTATATTATATTATATATAATATTATAAATATTTATATATAGTATTATAATATTAATATATATATATATATATTATTAATAATATATATATATATATATATTAATATATAAAGGTAAGGAGATTCACTGAAGCTGTAAATAATTTCCGTAGCGAAATATATTACGAAAGTAAATAATTGGATATGATGAGGTCATGAAGAGAGAGTAGTAGTATAGCGTAGATCAGGAGAAGAACAGTATAGGGAGTAATAAAAAGTAGGAAGAGGAATAATACGAAACGTGAATCTCTATATACTAACACTACATACAACAAAATGGTCTTCGCGCATAGAGTATCGACTTATATGGATATATGGTAAT
The DNA here is from genome assembly GCA_015478945.1 of Trachelipus rathkii. Classification (NCBI taxonomy): domain Eukaryota; kingdom Metazoa; phylum Arthropoda; class Malacostraca; order Isopoda; family Trachelipodidae; genus Trachelipus; species Trachelipus rathkii. The sequence goes on from JABUQX010078030.1 coordinate 1,550, forward strand.
ATAAAGTTATATTAGTAGCGATTTCATAAAATAATTGAGAACACAGACTAAATTGCAATATTATGTAATTATTCAGTGCCAAGGAAAGCTGGGAAGAGCTATGGAATAAGATAAAATTAATTTAAGAGTAGTAGGGGTAGATAAAAGAAATGAGACTGAATAAAAGATATAAGTATATAAATATAGAGAAAATGATATGTTGTATGTTTAGGTAAAACTGACGTCGACGTAGAAACGATAGAGGTTTGAGTGTAGACTTTATTGAGCAGGAGGGAGAGGACTCGCTCTGGGCACTCACTATGACGTTTAGAGGCGAGTAGGAAGTGGAGGGAGAGACTGGGAGAATTGAAGGTGACATAATGGCATATGCGATTGATATGCGGATGATCTGGCATGATTAGAGCGAGATAGAGGCAGACGATTCGAGAGGTGGCGTGGAGTTGTTGCGGAGGAGATGGAGGAGCAGGGATGAAGGATGAAACGTACAGAAGACAGAGATATTCAATACCGCGGAAGGACATGAACGACGTATAGGTGGTGAAGGGGCAGGAGGTGAAGGCGGTAAAACCTGCTTATCCGGAGGTATGTTTTAAGCGAAGGGAGGAACGTGGAATTGAGAGATTACGCGAGAAGAGAAAAGTAGGATTAGTTATGAACGGTATACCCCATGATGAAAGATAGAAACATCCGGAATAAGAGGTTAAAAAAATGATTTTTATAACCCGTATACCTGATCCGAACGCTGCTGTAACGGAGCAGGAGAACATGCGACAAACAACGAGAAAAAGGAGAGTAAATACAAGCGGGTGGATGAGTGTATAAAAACTATGATTGTAAAGAGTAGGAGAGACAGAATAGGGAATGAAGTATTTAGAGAAAAGATATAGGGATAAGAAAATGATTAGACCAACACAGAAGGGAAGAATTGAGATAGTGGGGACATCGTGAGAGGATGGAGCAACACACAGCATGACCCGAAAGATGTGCATGGACCCCGAAGAAGGGCAGAGACGCAAAGGGAAGACCGAAAGAGATGGGCGTGAGTCGTGGATGACTTCGTAAAGATGTCAGCTACCAAAGAATGAGAGTGCTAAAGAGTAGAGGAATATGCAGGACGAAAAGAAGCTTGCTGCGCTGACAGGACTGAAAGAAACCTTCCTGGGAGAGGAAAAAGAAAAAAAGATATGAGAAAAAAAATATATAATCATAACTATATATATTATATATATATTATATTATATATATATACTATATATATATATATATATATATATAATATATATATATATATTATAATATATGAAATATATAATTATAATATGTATTATATATATCAATTAGTGATGGACATGACATGAGTTGATTATATTTTATAATATATATAATAATACGTATATTATATATATATCATAGTATTATATAATATATATATATATATATTATTGATATTATATATAATATATAATATATATATAGCACGAAATCGAACTTCAAATTACAAGTAATTACCATAATAGAACGTTTCAATGTGCAAATAATATTTATTTTATTGTATTAATCAAGAACGATTATGTTTCTTAAAACATCCTCATTTTTCAAAGGAGGATGCGGATGCAGATGCGGATGTGGCCGTTAGAGTGAGGATGCGGATCGGATGCAATTTAGGTGAGATGTTCCCGGATGCGGATGCGGATGTCATGTCCATAACTAATATCTAAAGACATTCGTTTCGTCCTCGTTTGTCTGCTTAATTTATGTAACAAAGCTTTTAGTTTAGAGCAACACACTACTACAAATAAATTTTTAATAAATATTTAATGGGAACACGTCAAAAAAAAATTAATTTCTTTTGTGGGATATAAGTTTTGGCACCAAAGTTGTTATTCTATATCTGTGATTACATTTTTATAAAACAAAGTTATCAAATTAATTCTAGCCGAGCCTTCTGAACGTGCTAAATAAGTCAATTTTGATAATCCCCAAACGCCTTTTAAAGTTATCGTCAATTTGCCTGTAAATTTTTTCTTTCGTTATATTATAAAATTATTATACACTATATATAATTATAAATATATTCTAATATTAAAAAATTATTAAAATGTATAAATAAATATCTTTCATTAAATGTCTCATTATTATTATTTCAATAATGTAATTATTTTGTTAGGAAAAACTTACGATCTCGGCCGGAGACACCGGAGACTCAAATAGTATATTAATATATATATATATAGTATAATATAATATTATTATAATATATTATATATATATATATATATATATATATAATATATATATAATATATATATATATTTATATATATATAATACATATATGATATATATAGATATATAGGTCAGTGTCTAAAGCTGATATCATGTAACTCGAGAACGGCAGCACCCTACAGTAAAACAAATTATATATTTGGATCGGCGGAAAAATTTAAAAAACAAAATAATTTTAAAAAATTATTTTTTTTTTTTTTTTTCATTTTTCGTCGAAATATTTTTTAAAATTTTTTTTTCCCCATTTAGTTTTTTAGTTAAAAAAAAGAATAATTTTACTACTCCCTTTACACTTTTGGTATTACTTTTACTAAAGGAATACCATATGGTAAACGGCAAAGATTGCAAGAAGTTGGGTTCTCGGGCCTTGCCCACGTGACGACAGGGGGGGGACTTCTGTCATTCTCTCTGTCCCGTCGGCCTCGGAGCCCCCAAGATGGGGACATTTTTTTTTTTTTTTTTTTTTACATTTTCCGACAAATAAATGTAAAAAAAAAAAAAAAAAAATTAAAAAAACCCCACCTTAAAATTTTCAGCTGATTCAAAATATATAGATTTGTTTACTGTAGCGTGCTGCCGTCTCTGAGTCTACATGATGTACTTTAGACACTCTGACAATATATATATATACTTATGATATATACTATAATATTATATATAATATAAATATATATATAATATATAATAGTAATATATTATTAATATATATATATATATAATATATATATATATATATATATATATACTATATTATTATAGTATGGGCACCGACTCCCGATTACTCCGTTACTAGCGGAATTAGTTTTCTGAGTAACGGAGTAGTTACTTTTTCTTTCATGTAGCGCACCAGCCAATCTTCCATTATTTTCCTGCCGTTGACTTTTTTATGTCGTTACATTGTGCTGTACCTTTCTTTGAATGTTAATAGCCAATTGACCACCCCATGTCAAAGCCAAAAAATCCGTTTTAATATATATATATAATATAGTGATATATATATTATATATATCTTATATATATAGTATACTATATAATATATAGTATATTATTATATATCTAATATATATATATTATATATATATATATATAAGTATATTAATGTCCAAACGAATCGTTTTTTTATCGTTCCTTCAGTTTTGTTTTCTAGGAACGGTCCTAATGAATGACAATAGATTCAGATGAACACTGGTTTTTGAAAAAGACATGGTAATCTAATAATACTTTCTTGATATATTAATAGTGATACTAGTTTAATATAAGCTTTTTTACAATATAGGTTTTTTTAAATAAATTTTTCATTACCTAAAATTTTTTAGGGGCTCGAGCCCGACTGGGAGCAGAGGGGGACGAAGTCGTCCCTGTCGTCAAAGGAAGGCCGAGAGACCCCGACTATGCGGTCTACTCTAGGATAAAATAAACGCGTTAAAAAGAATAAAGTAAATTAGATTAGCAACTTCTAAACGAAGCTTCTATATTTTGCAACTTTTATGTACAGACGTAAATATGAAAATGATGATCTGTATGAAAAAATATTGGATACTTTTCGAAAACACTACAAATAAAGGTAAATTTTTTTTATATCCAATTATTTATTAAATACGCTAATTATCATAAAAAAAAATTATTCTGAAACGATTATATATTTAAAACGTTAGTATATTACCAATTTTTCATTTATAATATTTCATTTTCAAAATACGATTCTTTTCGCTCTATTAGGGTCGTTCCGAAAAAACGATCCTGCTATTTTCAGGAAAAAAGGATACGAAATTGGATAAAAAGCCATAACATATATATATATATATATTATATATATATGAATTATACATTATAAATTCTATATATTTATTATATTACAATATTAGGAATATATATATAAATGATATATATATATATAAGTATAATACTATATATATAATATATTATATTATATAATATATAAGGACTATATATGGTCAGCGTTTCCATTGTCCATCATATGTCTTAAAAACATTAATGCTATAGTAAAAGGAATCTTGCTGATGCTGGTTCCATTTAAGTGCTGGAACATGTAAAAAAAAAAAAAAAAAAAAAAAAAAAAAAAAATTATACTCAAAAACTAAATAGCTACAGCGAAAAAGGATACATTTTCCTGGTAAAATTGAATAGTTAAAGTAATGAAAATTATTTAAATTTCAGATTATTATCGAACAGTTTATCAAATCATTAGAAGGCCTATTTAGATGAACCTTTTATTGGTTCTCGTTAAAATTAATAGACTTTGTTTAATTAAATTTTGCTTTTTTTTTTTTTACTAAAGGAATGACCAGGGTAAATACCGGCAACCGATGGCAGGATGTCGGGTCTGCTCGGCTTCTGGGATCATAACGGGGTAGGACTAATTCCCCCTCCGGGAGGGTCTCCGAAACCCCGCTCTTTGGTATATGGGTGTCGCGGGGGGTCCTCCGCCCTCCCCTACGGGGTATGGAAAATGTCCCCCCTCTCTGTTCCCCGTCGCTCGAGCCCCCTACATTGAAACAAACACTTTACAAATAATATATATTAGTATATACTATATATATATATATATATATTATATATTATATATATATATATATAAATATAATATATATATATTAATCTATAACTATGTCCCCTGCTCCTTAAAAAAAAATTGCCAAATAATTTATTTTATTTATCTATTTTACTTCTATATTCTTTCTACTCTTACCAGTAAAACTAAATTTTAACCAGGATTCCAAAATTTTCCTTTTCGCTGTAGCTATTTGTAGTTTTTGATATTATATATATATATATATATACATATATATTATATATATATTATATTATATATATATATTAATATTATATATACATATTTTTTTGTTCTTTTCTTGCTCTTCTTTTTTTTTAACATTTCCAGCACTAAAATTGGCCAGCATTCCAGCAATGTAATTCCGTTTTACTGTAGCATTAATAGTTTTTCAGATACATACATATGACGGACAATGGAAACGCTGGCATATACTAATATATATATTTATATATAGTTATATAATATATATTATATATTATATAATTATATATATACTATATCTATATATTATATATAATATATATTATTATATATATAATATATATCTATATAGGACCTTATCTTTTTTACGACTTCGTCAGTTTTGAAATTTTTTTTTTTATTTTTTTTTAATATATTCTAGTATATGATCCTAACAATGAATTCAAGTGGTAACGAACATGATCAAAAAGTATATGTAGGACCTTTTCCGTTTTACGACTCCGTCCTAGTTTTAACCTTTTTTTTTTTTTTTTTTTACTAAGGAATACCCAAGGGTAACCCCAAAGATGGCAGGAGTCGGGGTCTCTCGGCCTTCCGGGGGAACTACAGGCTAGGACTAATTTCCCCCCTCGGGGAGGGTCTCCGAACCCCCGCTTTTTGGTACTTGGGTGTCGCGGGGGTTCCCTCCGTCCCTCCCTCCCTACGGGGTATTCGGAAAACGTCCCCTGCCTTCTGTCGCCCGTGGCTCGACCCCTAAAAATTTTTTTTTTTTTTTTTTTTTTTGCAGTTTTATTTTTATTACTTTTTTTTTAACATTTTTTGTAATAATCTTATTACGCTGCACTTCCAAATAATGTAATTGGGTTTTATCTCTAAGTGTTGTTAACTTTTCGAGATATTTCATATGCTAAAAATATATATTATAGGCTATTTTTTTTTAAATTTTTTTTTTTTCCATTTTTTAATAAGCCATATATGGCGTATTCACAAATATGTATTGGTTTTCTGTAAGTGTATAGTATTTTCGAGATATTTCACTTTTAAAACATATTTAAAATAAATGTTTTTTCTTATCAGAAAAGATTAATTTAAAAAATCGATTAACAATTCTTCCGTAAACAGAAGTTTATTGTTGACAGCTTTAAAGCATATTAATAATAATATTATTCAAAAAAAAAAAACAAAAAAAAATTAAAACTCGACGGAGTCGTAACAACAGATAGGACCTATTATTATAATATATGCTGAAATTTTTGTTTTTGTACCAAGAATTCTCTAATTGGGTGCTTACGTTCTACTCTACAACCAATAGCTTTGACAGAAGCAGATTCAAATTTGTCATGTTTGCTTGATACTTGAAAAATCAATTATCACGTAATTAAATTTAAATATTAAAAACTGTAAATTATTTTCAAAAATAAAATTGTAATAAATTTTACATCTTAAGCAAAAAATTTCTTAATTCATTTTATATATTTAATACAAATTGAGAACGGAGAATTGAAGTCAAATTAAATTAATAAATAAAAAGTAATACATTATTAAATAAGAAGTGGTATTTTTCAAAAGGCAATAGTTGCGTTTATGTTATCCTAATAAAATGTATATTTTATTTAAATTATAGGGTAATCAACAGATTGCAGAATACATTGAAAATACCTCATAAAGGAATGCCACAAACGAATATAAAAAAAATATATACATGTTTGGGATTTATGTATAATTGTTAATTTTTGATGTAATAATTATTAAAAATTCTTTAGTAAATTTTTTTTAATATAATGATTCATGCTCTGAAAATTTATTATTGATAGGACAAATAATAAAAAGATTACGTCATTAATGTCGCAGTACATAAGTTAAAAGTTACTTTTACTTTTCATTCAAAGAAACGGAATAGACGCTAGACGAAGTTACTTTTCCCAAGTAACGGAGTATCGATAAAGGAATTGCAGCTCATGTAGGTTATCTGCTTCAGTTAGCTTAAGTCAATTTTTTTAAGACTACGTTATCGAACAAAATATACAATGCGTCATGTGCCAGAAACGTGTTTTTTTTTTAAAATACAATGCAAAGTGAAATAAATTAAAAATATAAAAATAAATTAACAGCTTCAGTGAGATTATGATACGTTAAGTAAGGTTAGTGTTGAGTTACGACAGATAAGTATTATTTTGCTCTTTCTGAAATGATTATTGAAATTTGGGAACCGCTGCTATTACACAGTTTAAATTTGACTCCACATTTTTATTTCACTTATGAAATGGGTTCGAATCCATGCAATCGACGATATGTATTAGTGGAGGTGGAGGAGTAACGGTAACAAAATTACTTTTTAGTAACGATGCCCACCTATATATTAGTATATATGATATATATATTATATATAATATCTATATATAATATATATAATAATATATATATATATATATATATATAATATATATATATAGTATATATATTAATATATAATATGGTGAAGGTTACCATAAAGGAAGGAAAAACTATCAGACTTTTGGAGGAAGTTTATCTTAGATGAAATTAAAAAGATACCATCAAAGAGTACGAAATTTTGTGTATATAATAAAATTTAAATTTTTTTTAACATTTTTTTATCCATAATTACTGTCTAGGAGCACACGCATGCTTTGTTCGTGTACTTCTTAGATCGTGCAACATTTTTTAATGGTTTGCGAGTTTATATTTATTTTTTTTAAACAATGCAGACCCCAAGGGTATACCGCACGATGCAGGAGTCGGGTCTCTCGTCCTTCCGGGGAACGACAGGGTAAGACTATTTCCCCCCCTTTCGGGGAGGTCCTCGCGGAACCCCCGCTCTTTGGTATTTGGGTTCGCGGGGGTTCCCTCCGCCCCTTCCCTCCGGGGTATGGAAAACCGTCCCCCTCTGTCCCCGTCGGCTCCGGAGGCCCCCTCTTGCCGTGTAAGAACTTTATCTATATACAGTATTTACACGGCCAAGTAGGGGGCTCGAGCGACGGGGAACAGAGGGGGGAGTTTCCATACCCCGAAGGGGAGGGGCAGAGGAACCCCCGCGACACCCAAATCCCCAGAGCGGGGGTTCCGGAGACCTGCCTTCCCGGATGGGGGGAAATAGTCCTACCCTGTCGTCCCGAAGGCCGAGAGCCCCGACTCCTGCTCGGTGCGGTAATACAGGTGCAACATATAAGTGTTAAAAAATGAAATATAAACACAACACTTAATGTTGCACGATCTAAAAAGTACAACGACAAAGCATGCGTCTCTGAAGTAATTATATAAAAATAAAAAAAAAAAAAAAAAAATAAAATGACATTGCTTTTCATGTCTACATATATATGAACTTTTCTTCTTAATAAACTTTTCTCTAAAGTCTATAGTTTTTCCCTTCCTTAATGGTAACCTTTTCACCTATATATTATATATATATTAATATATCTAATATATTTTAATATACTATATTAATATAATATATATATTAATAATATATATATATAAATAATATATATATATAATATCAATATATATATATATATGTGTGGTGTGTGTGTGTGGTGTGTGTGTGTGTGTGTGTGTGTGTGTGTTGTGTGTTGTGTGTCGTGGGGTTGTGTGTGTGTTGGTGTGTGGTGTGTATTACGATGTTATAAAGCCCTAAAGCACTTGTAAGAAAGGCTTAAACCACACCAATGCTTTAACGGTAAATGAGCTTATTATGACGAGCACGCCCACAGCACTTCGCAAAAATTAAAGTAAATTTTGTTAAGTTAAATCGGCTGAGGAAGAAAAGAAATTGACTAACCTGATACATAACCTGAAGAAGATCTGAAGGTAAGAAGTCTTGATGAAAATATTCCTATTCCAGAATATGAAGTTTCGCTATGGAAATCGTTTTTTTTTTTTTTTTTTTTTTTGAAGGGTTCTCAAGAAGGCATATGCTTTCCCTCCAGGCAGACTAAATACTGCCCTTCAGGCTATCACGATCTCAAGGCAAGTGAACCACCGCCTGCTACGAGAGCCCGTGGTACTCTCCGCTCCGCTTAGTGATTTCGTTTAGTTTAGAGCTGGTGTTTTGCAACTAATACGCAACGCTTTTTTTTTACAGTTTAAAATTTTCTTCTTGAGTACACTCGACATTTGTTAGCAATTACTAGATAATCCACTATTAATTTCAAAAAACGCTAAGTATGATTAGTTTATGCAATAAATTATATCACAATTTAATTTTTACGGAATGAATTTGAATTAATGTACGCAAATTATCCTTAAAGAAATTGATTTTTTAAGATCTTAAATTATTTTACTCCCAAAATATGACTTCTCTGAGTGCTTGTCTAAAACCTTTTGTAGCCAGATCCAACAGGAAGTTGTCAGATGATTACCCCCGATCACCAAGAAAGTTATTCCCCCCCCCCTCTCCATTTTAAGTCCTAAACGAGTTGTTCCAGAATTTTTTTTGTACGAAAAATTCGGCCTAACTCGCAAAGTTTTCTATTTAAGGTTAGGTATTTTCTTCTCATCTATCTCTGCTGAACCCATGTTAGGTGTATATCTGGTTAGGCGAGGTGTCTTTTTTCATGCAGGGTAGCAATAAAGAGTTCTTAAGCTTTGGAAATTAGTTTCAAGAAATAATTAATAAGACAAATGGTATAAAGTTCACACACACACACACACACACACATATATATATATATATATATATATATATATATATATATATATATATATATATATATATATATATATATATATTATATATATATATATATATATATATATATATATATATATATATATATATATATATATATAGGCACTTTCTCTTTAAAAGGATGTTATATAAAAATACAGATTTCGTAAATATCGCTGAACACTAATCGTCTACCCATGCACTGTGACGTATTAACTTAAACTCCAATAGATGAAGAGAAAAAGTTGCCACATGTTGCTTTTTATATCATGTTAATTTTTATATGTTAATTTTGTTTTAATTTTTTTTTTATTTATTTTATTAAGGGGCTCGAGCCGACGGTGGGACAGAGGGGGGGACGAAGTCCCCCCCGTCGTCCCCCGCTGAGGCCGAGAGACCCTGACTCTTTGACATCTTTGCTATTTAATCTTGGGTATTCCTTTAGTGTAAAAAAAAAAAAAAACTTTTTGTCAACCTTCACGCTTTATTGCCTTGAAATAATCGAAAAAAAATCGATTACATCGCTCGTTCGATATATATCGGTTAACATCCTTTTAAAGGGAAAGTTCCATTTATCATATAAATGTTTATTGGTTATATATATATATATATATATAATATATATATATATATACACTATAAATATATATATATAATATATTATTATATTAGTATAATATATAGGCACTTATCTTTAAAAGGAAATTAACATAAATGGCATAATATCGACAATCGCGGAAATCTGCTCATGCAGCCCAGCAGTGTCACGTGTTAGCTAAAACTCCAATAGAAAGATCGCGAAAGTTTCCACAAGTTGCTTTTTTTTTATCATGTTAATTTTTATATGTTAATTTTTAAAAAAAAATTTTTAAATTTTTTTATATTGCTCGAGCCGACGGAGGACAGAGGGGGGACGAGATGTCCCCCCCGTCGTCCCCCGCTGAGGCCGAGAGACCACTGACCGTCTTTGACATTTGCTATTTAATCTGGGTATTCCTTTAAGTTTAAAAAAAAAAAAAACTGTTATTCCAAACTTGTCGCCCTATTGCCCTGAAATAAAAAAAAAAAAAAAATCGATTACATTCTTCGTTCGATATATATCGGTTAACTACCTTTTAAGGACAAAGTTCTATATATATATATATATATATATATATATAAAATCTTTAATATATATATTATATATATATTATATATATATATATA
>JABUQX010078030.1:22500-29283 GCA_015478945.1 Trachelipus rathkii
AGTAAATATTTTAGAGTTAAGTAAAACTATAATGTATAACTTTCAAATATTGATCATATTAAATAGAATAAATATAATGAAAAGCAAATTATTGTTTACATATACAGATTCATTATGCTATTATATACGAAACAAGGATAATATAGTAACAGGATATGAAAAAAGATATATATAAACTAGTTCGATACATTCAATTTATACAAAAGAAAGGCATAAGATGTTGATATATAATGAAAAAACTAAAAGATGGTATTAGGTTAAAATGACGAAATGAAACGCTGGAAACTGATAAAGATAGCATTTGACTAACATAAATAAATTAGGAATAGAAAAATAAATTAAAATAATAAAAATAAAGAGCTAAGTAAAAATTCTTAAATGCCAACAAATTAACATATTAACTATAAAGACCTAGATTTAATTAATAAATTGTATATATTTGATGGAAAGGGAAGCTTATATTACGAAGTAAAACAACAGTTTATAAAAACATACAATTTAATTATAAATATTTCGCCTTTATACTTCAGGAATGATCAAAACTTTAGATTTCTTTCCTATAAAACATATAACAACATGAGTATTAGGACATTATTAGATATAAATTAGTTGGGCTCAAACATATGATTAGCTTTTAGTTTAGTATAGTTAGAGTTAATAGGGAATAATATAAAAAGATGATAAAATATTATTTAGCACGTTAGTTGTAAGTTAGTATGTTAAAGGAAAACATTATATATTGATATATATTTTTTCTTTAAATAATTATATCACGAAGGGGTTGCCCGAACAGACACCCATCTCTTTAAAGGGGTAGTGATACGTCACTTCTCTCTTTGATTCATTTCGGTAAAAAATTATAATAATAGTTTTCTTAAGAGGTGTTCTCGTTTGGGTCCTTCTTAATATCTCTGAACTTAACTCTAATATATATTATAGAATGTTATATTTTAAGGTCAAACGTTTTGACTAAGCCACTGCAAGACCCATAAATATTAAAATATATATAGTTATGTGTGCGTGTCTTGAAACGCGCACTAAACTTTTAAAAAAATTAAAATAATATAGTTTGTGCTGGTCTCAAGACCTCGCACAACTTTAATAAAAAATTATTATTAAATATTTCCTGAAAAACGTTCGGGCCCTTCTAAATTTACGAATATATAAAAAAATATAAAATTATATTTATTAAATATGGTCTCCGTTTCTGGGCCCCTTTAAAATTTAGAATAATTGTATGCTCTAATAGCGTTTCAGGGGGTCATACATTACGTTGAAAACTGTAACGTTTATCTTTTTTATATAGATAGAGTTATTTTTGTGGCAAATTAGGCAATTTAGCAGGTATATTTTGTTCTTCTTGAGTGAGAGGGACAATAATTTTTGAAGATAAATTGGAGTCTCTAATTCTGGTAAAGTAAATAAATTAGAGAATATTTTAATCTAAAGATATTTATTTCTCTATTTTTACATATCTCCTTTTATTGATAGTAGCTCTTAAATATAGGTATGGCCTGGTATCTGCGTAAACATCGATTTTTATTCTTACTATCTTTAGTAATATTTCAGTTGTATGGATAATCTGAAGTTAAAGATTATATTAATTATTAAGTCTTTAATTATTTGTTTTGGGTAATGTCTTCGATTTCCTAAAGTGATACTTTAATAAATAAATAGATTTCTAAAGGATATATATTTACTATATATATGAACTGAAGTTCCTTGTAGTGATTGGAGAAATGAGGGGTGGGACGTTCGTGACTATTTCTATTTATGTGTATAGTTGTTAATATAACTATAATAATAATAAATGAAATCTATATATCAAAATATGTATTTAAATTTTTGTATAAGTGTCTTCTCCTGAATCTTATTGATTCCCGATGTTAATTTATATATAACAAGATATAAAAAATTTAGTTTATGTATTGTTGAATAAGTAAATTTAAATGTGAATTCAATATCAAAGATAAGAGTCAAAGATGTTATTTATACTCGAGAGAGAGAATAGATGATCTAAGATCAGAGTTTGCTAGTTATTAGTTTGGTTCATTATACTAATTATTAACTTCCCGTCAAACGAATGAACTGATGTTATTATTAAGCTTATAATTTTACGTGTTGTTTTGGTCGAATTTGTTAGACAATGAGATGAAATATATTTTAAACGATTTCAAGTCCCTAAATTTTATCTTCTAATAACTTTTCGTATTATGTTGAATATTACTGTATTTAGTGTATAATATATATACTAAATTCAAATTGTTATATATAAAAATTATCAATATATGAGTAAGGAAGATTATCAAGCAATTTTTGGACTCTTTATATTTAGTTTGTGTATGTCGTAGAATAGAGTGTGTGTTTTCCTTCCTAATGTAGCTTAATGGTAGTTTTGTTTGTAATAGATGCTCAAAGTTTGCATAGATGGGTGTGGTGATAGTGTGTTTCTTTGAGGTAACAGAATATATATTATTGTGCATAATACTTAATTGAGCTGATATCATATATATTATTATTAGATTTAATATATAATTATGATTTTATTTTGTTAATTTGCTTTAACGAGGTGTATTTTTTATTTAAGAAATAACTGGTTCAGGATTGTTGAATAGTATTCGGTCTGTGATTATGAGAAACTTCTTTAGCCATATTAATGCTCTTAATTATAGATTTGTCATGTGATATAATTTTGAGCGTCTATATTCGTGTGGAAATATTTGAATGTTAACGTGAATTTGTTATTATGTGTAATATGCATAGGAAAAATTAATTAATATGGTCTGACTCTATAATGGGTAACGAAGTACTAAAAAAGATTAAAAAGAAGGATTATAGTTATTTTAAAATTTAAAATAAATGCTGTTATATACACATGATTAAAATTAATTTAAAACTATATAAATAATAGTCGCATAGAGAGAGATTGCGGCAGTGATTTGATTATTTGCAAAATACTAACGATAATAATTGGCGGATTACTATGTATCTCTAATAATAATTCATCCAGTAGTATAGTTAGAAAGAACGCGAAGTTAAGTCATCTAAGTGTTTATGGAATAGAAATTGCAATATGTTGTTACCTTAAAAATTAACAGTATAATGAAGCTCGAAAATCGGCTCGTGGATACAATTTTTTATGAGGTTTAATATATTAGATCTTATCTAAACGGATGTCAGAATTAAACGTACTTTAGATGAGAACAAAAGTGATATCTTCTAGAAGATACGTTAACGAGAGTGGTGAGGTCTACAAGGCGTTTCACACCATATAGTTCTATTTAACGTATACAGGAGATTAAGCCTTTGAGATCACAAACAGAGTTGATTGGTTGATACTCATGTTTGATATGTCAATCAATGAAGTTGTTTTTTTAGATAAACCATTTGTCAAAAATTATAGAGTGGGTCTACTAGATCATAAAATATTAAATAACAATTTTCACCAGTTAATATGATATTATTATTATATTTTACTCCTCTGAAAAAATAGAAGCAGCTTGGAGATATGATATGGAGAGGCATTTCAATAATTATATTATATATAATAAGATTTCCTAGAAAAATACATACGGATAATATATCAAATTTATCATCTAAAAATATGCAATCTTGCTGACAGGCTTAATATTTTTACAGTATACTGGTTGGACTGTGGAGAGGAGTAGAGAAATATTAATAGTCGTAAAGTTCAGTGATCAACTATTCTAAATGATATATTTTAAGTTTATAAAATTTATATTCCAATATTTGGTAATATATTTTACAGAAAACAACTAAAGATGGAATTGATATTTCTCTATATCCTGTTATTCAGTAAAAATTATAAATACAAGTTCTCATAGAAGTATTAAATGACTCCTGAACAAGGATCTCTGGAGAAGACTTAAAGTTTGTATGAAAATTTTATTTCCTAACTACTAAGTTCTAATTTGGAAACCAAATGTACCTTGGTGATAGTAGTAAAGAATACCAAAAATATAAAGGATTTAAGAAAAGGTATCTTCCAAACTTTACAAAGATATAAAATTGTATCATATCTGAAATATGTATTCCAAACTATTTTATAAAATGAGACATGAGTGATGAAGAGATTATAGGAAGTTTTTATGAACAAGAAATGGTGAAATATAAAATGAATGCATGAAAATCAATTAAAAAGAAATTAAAGAGAAAATATTAGTTAATGGAAAGGATACAATACACAACATCTTGGATAAATGAAAAAGACGACGGAAATATAGAACGTGAAAGCAAGAAACAGCTAAACATCAAACATCAAACTAAACATATATCTTTAGAAAACATGATATCCTTGTAAATACGAACGTGAAACGGCTGTGAGGTTTGATGTTAGCGTTTGTGTAGCTGTTTGAATGTTTGAGTGTTTTGCAGTTTCCGTTTCTGTTTTTTTTTATGTCAATAATAGCAAATGGTAATGTTATAAGCAAAATCTTATTTAGTTAGTATTAAAAAACTTCAGGAAAGAATTTTAAACGAAAATTAGGTGAACAAGATATCTATCAATGAAAAATAAAACTACTACAGACATAATTGAACCGATTAAGGATATAACTGTGCATCAAAAGAAAATACTTCAAACTCAACCAACACAACCCTCTTACTTCAAAGTCAATTCTAATGCAATTGATTTGCTAACTTATGTATGAAATTTAGAAGTTAAGAAAAGTAGGGGAGAATAATATGAAAATATTTTATTAAGACTAATAAATTTGAGACGGTATCGGTAGTGTAATGTGATGAAGGTGTGATGATACTATAGAATTAAGGTAACGCAATAGTAAAAAATGAAATAAAAATTTATTTATTGATAAACCAATACATCGTTACTGAAGTTCTAATGGAAACTCTAACTATTGAAAGAATCCTGGAAAGTTTTCCGTAAATGAATATAAATAGTATAAGAAATAGATGATTAATACTAAGCGTTTTTTATACGAGGGAAGTTACTGCTAAATTCGAATAAGGGGATAGAATGTAAGGATGTTTATTAAACAATATATGATGAATATATTGCTGATAATTGGGGAGAAGGGTGGACCCCAAGATACACCAATGAAGAGCAGTGTTGAGATACTCCTCGAAGAACTTGTGTGTAGGAGACGTACCTGCAATATCAGGTACGGGATTTAAATTTTTACACTTAGATCACTATGAGACTGTTAATAACAGATGCATAGTTTTCAAATTGTATTCGGGTAATATAACTTTTCATGAATACAACTATTAATAGGGACTGTTAAGATTAGGTATATTTGATACAAAATGTCAAATTACTTGTAAATAACTTTTTTTTCTATAATAAGTGAGCATGATGTATCTAAGTGTACATGGAATTCACTTTACCACTTTCTTAAAATTAGTGATGGGAAACACATGAGATAGCGTTATTAAATATAAATACGTATATTCACAATATTGATGGAATCAATAATAAATTTGTCATATGAAATAACGGTAAAGATTTGAAATATTAATTTCCAACAGAGGAGCTAATGAAATCAAGCGAATTAATATACATTAAGTGACATCTTGTTAAACAATAAGCATTAAGAAGCATTCAGTATTGAAGCACACATAACTATGAAATGTATCATTCATGTTAGAAAAGGCTAATTTTATAATATATTTCGATGAAAAGTCATTTTAAAAATCTTTTAGGATTTAGTAGGGGTGCTATTCTGCAAAGTGTGAAAAACATACAGTGAAAAACATGTTTAATATTTCCCAGTAAATTCTATCTTAAGTTAATTGTGATATTATGGGAAGGTTCTTATATATAATGACATCAACTAACAAATTTTGTATAGTTCTTTCCGATGTTTCCTCCTCGGTTTTAAAATAAATGAAGAGACCTATCAGTAGTATACTCTACCGATAACATGTCAACTGTTAAATTTAATCTATTTGGCTTATGTATCAATGATCATGAACCATTAAAATGCTTCGAGAGAGAAATAACTATTCGATTAGACATTTAAATCACATAAACTTTTTTTCTCTATAATAAAATGGTAATATATTTAAATTGGAGGAATAATAAGAAGTTCATATGATTTAATAAAAGATTTGATATCAAGATAGGAACCTGATACAGGGTTTGATTTAATACACTATTGATATAAGAAATCAGTTCAAAATCTGGATGAATTTTTACTACATTAGAATTTAATTTATATATCGGGGATCTTAAAAAGAAGATTGATCAACATTTGAAAAAGATAAACCGGAACTGGAACTGAAGCAGGAAAAGAATTTATATGTAATTAATAATAACGGATGAATGTATTATTTGTTCAAAGTTGAATACAATCTTGGATATAAAAGTATGGACAGAATACAAATCGGACAAGCATACAACTATGAAAGGACTTTAACATATCTCTCAATTATTTAGGAGGATGATTATGTGGCCCTGATAAATGTTGATAAAGTATGGCTCCAAAAATAAATATTTCTGGATTCTTTTTTGTTTAATGTGAGAGAGACACTAATACTTATTTAAGAACTCATCGGGGAATTTTAGTGTAGCTATTCCGTTAAGTCATATATTTGCATTTGTGAAAATTATGATAAGTAAATTTAGTAGATAAAAACATCAGCAATATCATTTAAGAAGAAAAAAAGATTGATATGATGTATATATAATATCGTCAATAAAACGATGATGGTATATAAAGTTCCTGATGGTCGATTATTTTATCAAATGTATGGAGAACCAACGTAACACTTACAGATGAATATACAATAAAACTGTATAAA
>JABUQX010078031.1:2500-17500 GCA_015478945.1 Trachelipus rathkii
TACACCTCTAGTCTTTACGGTATTTTACCGTATAACATTTGGAGATTAGATTCATTGGAAAAGTGGTATATTTTTTTATTCTCAAAAGCAAGAGAAAAAAAAATAGTTGAAACAAAAAAATGTTTTATTGTAACTCTGTAAGCACTAAGCTGAGTCCGAGTCGAAATTTCGAATTTGACTGCTGGGAGTCGGAGTCGGAGTCGAAAAATTTTTGTTTAAGTGGAGTCGGAGTCGAGTCGAAAATATTTGTTTAAGTGAGTTGAGTCGGAGTCGGAGCGGCAAAATCCAAATTTGATTTAAAAGGGAATCGAAGTAGGAGTCGAAAACATTTATTTTACGACTCCGCAGCCCTGCTAAACACTTTCATAGCTTTGGAGTCTCGGGACTGAAATATCCTCTCGCCAACTGTTCTACGAAAATGCTAATGACGGTTTCTCGCTAAGAGACATCCGTAGTTTCATCATTAGTTTGATTTTCTTCCTTCCATGAATTCATTTCACGATAGTTCAACGTAACTTTAAGCCATAGTGAATAAACCTAATAGAAGCATAAGTCCCGAGCATTACATATATAATATATATATAATATACTATATATATACTATATATATATATATATATATATATATAATATAATATATATATATATATATATATATATATATATATATATATATTATATATATATATATGTGTGTGTGGTGTGGTGTGTGTGAAGAGAGTTTTTCAATTACAAGTTATCCACTCTACCAACTTCATTATTTGATCATTGTCCTTAAATTAAATTGAATGACCAAAACGATCGTTAGTTTGCCTTATATTATTATAAGAAAAAACCTAATAATATTAAAATCAATTTCTAATTAATACCTTTCAAAAACATATCTAAATTTGTTTGCGTATATTTTTATATATACTCTTCATGATTTGTCCTAAAAAAGGACATTAATTATCCATACGTAAAAAAATTCGCCAAAACGAAAAAAGTCGATAAAAAAAAGTCTTCCGAGAAAATTGTTATTCTCAAATACCGTAAATTTTTAGTCAACTAAATTCACGTGACTCAAGCTACTCTTTTTGCTATAACTTTGCTTGTGCTGGACCAAATTACATGGGACTTGTACCATTACCTTCGTCTTGATATATCTATATCTACCTTGCGAGAGAAAATTCTGAAATGTACCGGCTATTTAGTGGGGGAAGGGTGCACCAGGAGCCAATAAACAGACGAACACCATTCCCAACCACAACTTCTCCTAACGCGTACACGACCGGGTACTTTGGTAGTAGCTTGTGGTTAGCAGAAAAAAAGAGGGTAGTAAAATTTATTACAAATACGTAGAAGATGAAAGCCACGCTCACCTTCTTGGTACGCATTGTGATAAATAAAAACTAAAAATAATATTAAAATTATGAAGGCGTGTGCAATATAATATATAAATAATTAAAAATGAAAGGTTGTTAGCTCTCTCCAATAATGCTATAAAAATTTGAAAATAAAAATGATTTCTAACATAGAACGCCAGAAAAAGGAACTGTCTCCTTTTATGAATTATATTTGTAATATCATTTACAAGAAATGACCCTCGAGATATTGTATAAAAGAACTTTAAATTGAACCTCTGTTTTACCCTTGAAATACTAACATGTACAATCAAAAGACGCAACTTTATCATTTTGATAAATTATTCTAAAATTGATCTCTCATTTTTATAAGTTTAATAATGAATGCGTAGATCTTGATATATAATATTTGGTGTTGTATATAGCAAATCTATATTAACAAATTTACTATTAATATAGAGAAAACTTTAATATTGAAAAAATAATTTCATTGATAAGCCTTCCGCGCGACTCAATGCGTTTTCGTTGCAACGAAATTTCGTCCGTAAAGTAAAATGTCATCAGAATATTTTAAAGGAAGATCGAATTAAATTACATTTTTTTATTTAATGTGACTTGGATTTAAATATAGAATAACGATTAAATATAATATAGAATATAATATAGAATAAGTTATAGAATATTGTATAGATTAATGATTGATATATCTTTAATATTGAAATTTATCAAGTAATTTGATTTTACTCGTGCCAGCTGATTAGTGTGTGTGTATGTGTGTGTTTGTGTGTATGTGTGTGTGTGTAGAATCCCGTTACTTAAGTAATCTATCAGCTGATTTAATATTCAGATGAATATTATTAAATAATAATTATTATTATTATTATTATTATTATTATTATTATTATTATTATTATTATTATTATTATTATTATTATTATTATTATTATTATTATTATTATTATTTCATTAGGTTTCAGATTTAACTTGGGATTATCTATTTGCTCATGTAATCTTAAAGGTGTCATCTATTTTTGGTAGTGACATCTCTTTCGTTATCTAATCAATAACAAGTGACATCGTCAATGTTACTCGTTTGAATAGCAACTTAGCAAGGGTTCCCCTCTTTCACCTATTCTCAGCAACATTTATATGGAATTGATGGAATATTATTGCATTCTTCCTCATTCCCTCCTCACAAATAACACCTGGATCCGATATGTTGTTGACATTTTTGCTGCCATACCTCATAACACCAATTCTACAGAAGTTCTTTCTTTTATTAATACAATACAACCTTCCGTACAATTCACTGTTGAACGTTCCTCTAACTCCACTATACCCTTCCTTGACACCCTGGTCTATTGTAGTTGTTGGAGTTGTATATACAGAATGATTCTGGTATTTTTCGATTAATATTATTATTGATATTCCTGATAGGTTTTATTGCATTGATGTTGATATAATGGTTAGATGTTCTTCAATGGTGGGTTAATGCAGAGTTTGTACAATCTTTTCGTAAGAAACTCAATATATACACAACACTTTCACTTCTTTACTATACCCTGAATACTTTATTACACAGGCATAGAAAAGAGCCACTAAAAATTCTATAATAGTGATCCCCCAAATAAATTAGCCACTTCTTTTCTACCTGTACCCTATATACCATTGCATAACATCAAACAATTCATTCCCAAAAGTATTACCCTCATCCCCTCTAATAACATTATATTAAAAAACATACTTCGTCCCCCAAAATATAAAGCAAACCTCTCACAACAATGTGTGTATCACATACCCTGCAATACGTGCAACAAAACCTACATAGGCGAAACATCAGATTTAACCAGACGTAAATATCAACATACAACGGACTTACGAAAAGATTGCACAAACTCTGCATTAACCCACCATAGAAGAACATCCAACCATTATATCAACATCAATGCAATAAAACCTATCAGGAATATCAATAATAATATTAATCGCAAAATACTAGAATCATTCTGTATATACAACTCCAACAACTACAATAAACAACCAGGCGAAGTAAAAATAGACTTCATACAAAATGAATTTTTGAAATCCTCCAAATATTTCAGCAGCACCATTAAAAAATTAAATAACCAACTAGATCCAACTTCACAGCTCGAAGCTTCATAAATTTTCTTTCCTTTTGCCTGAAGAGGTCTCAAGAAGATGAGACGAAAGCTAGCTCACTACAGAAAAACAACATTAGATTTTGATCTTTATTTTAAAGTGGTTCCTGTAACCCAGTAGAAATGATATCGTGTGAATTGAGAAAATAAATTTAAAAAATTGTATCATCAATAACCCAGGGCTTCCGTATTATTATTATTATTATTATTATTATTATTATTATTATTATTATTATTATTATTATTATTATTATTATTATTATTATTATTATTATTATTATTATTATTATTATTATTATTATTATTATATATATATATATATATATATATATATATATATATATATATATATATATATATATATATATATATATATATATATATATATATATATATATATATATATATATACATATAATATTATTGGATTTAGTATTAAAGTAAATTATTATTTAAAATAATCCTCCTTTTGACTGGTGTTGATTTCTTCCTGATTAACATTCCTTTTTGACATTGCAGTTAGCCAAAGGTATGAAACAAAATTAAAGTTTGGTTACAACATTCTATTACTATCTCCCTATCTCCGCGTAGAATCATTTCAACTGGAAAAAACTTCACTTCAGTTGATGTTAATAAAGCATCTTCACATCCTAATCTATTTTTTTCATCTGTATTGTCTCTTACTTTCTTCTGACTTTCTCAGGACGCATCGATTCATAAGAAATAATCCTTAATGGTTGGTGTGGTTAATGTATTAAGAATACAGTTGTGACTTTATGATTATTATGGTTTTCCATTTGTGGTGTCATTAAATGGGAAAAACTCTTCAAGTTGACATGAATAAGTGACATTAACATTTGCAAAATTGTGGTATGAAAATACCCCCATCGAATGATTTTTATTATAGTAGGGCGGGAAGGAACCTTACACACACACACAAAAAAAAAGAAAACAAAAAAAAGAAACATTTAAAATTCTTTTATACAATATCCCGAGGGTCATTTTCCGTAAATGATATTACAAATATCATTCATAAAAGGAGACAGCTCTTTTATCTGGCGTTCTATGTTAGGAAGCATTTTTATTTTCAAATTTTTATAACATTATTGGAGAGAGCTAACAACCATTCATTTTTCATTATTACGTTTTATATTGTACAACGTCGTTTTCAATATTAATATTATATTTATTTTTTATTTATTACAATCGTACCAAAAGGGTGAGCGTAGCTTCATGTTCTACGTATTGTAATAAAATTTTCGACCCTCCTTTTTTTGAATAACTAAATATCCGGGTCGTGTACGCTTCAGGAGTAGTTGTGGTTGGGAAAGGTTTTCGACTGTTTGATGTTACTGATTGACCTTTTACCCACTGAATAGCCGGTTCAATATATATATATATATATATATATATATATATATATATATATATATATATATATATATATATATATATATATATATATATATATATATATATATATATATATATATATATATATATATATATATATATTATTTTATTAATATTATATATATTAATATGTTATATATATATATATTATTATATATATATATTATTATATATTATTATTATATATTATTAATATTATATATATTATTATTATTATTATTATTAAGGCTATGTATATATATATATATGAAAGAAGAGGAGGATATTTAAATATTTATATATATATATATATTATTATATTATATATATTATTATATTTATATATATATATATATATATATATATATATATATATATATATATATATATATATAATATATATATATATATATATATATATATATATATATATATATATATATATATATATATATATAAGGCATCTATATATTTAAAAAGACACATATATATATATATTATTATATATGAAAAGTCACAGATTATTTAATAAGCATATCACATAATAAAAAAAATAAAAAATATGAAATAAGTCAGAAAATCAGACCCAAACAATTTTGGTTCCATTTTATAGAACCTATTTTTGAAAAGAGGAAAATGCAAAGAGAAGATTCAGATGAAAGAATTTAGAGAAGAGGATCAAGAACCACAAGAGCTGGCTGCAAGTTTGAATGCTGGGGAAAAAGGTGGTCTCTGAGTGAACATTTGAAGGAATTACAAGTGCAAAATTTTGTAAAATTAAAACGAAATTAAAATCTATTTTAACTAAAAGAGCAGCAACAAAATTTTATTTTTGGTTCTTTTTTATAAAATAAAACGGTAAATTTAAATAAATGGAGCAATATTATCGGCAGTTATTTTGAAAAATTTAACTAACAAAACATGCTTTGAAATTAAGTTTTAAAAAGGTTGATACTATTATATGAAGAATGGATATTCGGTGCAGTCGGCTCATATGAAGACTTTCTTCGCATTGTTCAAGAAGTAACTGATCAAGCACCAAAATAGCGCCAGGTAGCTCAGTGGTAGAGCACTCGCCCAACTAAGAGAGAGACCCAGGTTCGTTACAGGTCGGGCGTATAATAATAATAATAATAATAATAATAATAATAATAATAATAATAATAATAATAATAATAATAATAATAATAATAATAATAATAATAATATAAATAAAATTATTATTATTCAGAGCTTTTTGATGTTCATTTAATTTCCTTAAAATGAATATTTGGAAAAAGTCAAAATAAAGTTTAACGTATTGTCCCTTAAGTTAAATATAATATGAAATGCTAAAATCTAAAATCTAAAATCTAATTTGTAATTTTAATTTTTTAAATCTAGTGTTAAAATAATTCATTCTATTGTAAGAATCAAAACTCTGAAGATGTCCGAGGTTTACGGACGAAACCGGTCAGGATCTAATAAATATAAATATGCCTCTTACTTTCTTTGTAAATTATTCTCTAGATTAATATTAAGGAAATTAAATGAATATCAGAAAAAAATATTTAGGGAGTTGGAAGCAAAAAGTAAAACCTATATTAAAACAAAAGCTGATGTAGAATTTCTAAATAATAATAATAATAATAATAATAATAATAATAATAATAATAATAATAATAATAATAATAATAATAATAATAATAATAATAATAATAATAATAATAATAATAATAGTATACGGAAAAGAAACCCGTTTTTCAAAACATTTTAATTTATAATTTAGTGATGTACGTGACATCCGCATCATAAATTCACGATTTAGAAATATCCGCATCCTCAATTATGTGGATTTGTAGATGTATGAAATATTGAAAGTTATTAATTTGTTTTTTAGTGTTTGGTTAATTTTTTTGATAATATGAAAAAGAAAATTAATATTTTTTTAATATAAGTAGTAATGCAGCCACCTGGGCGATGCCACCCTTTTCGATATGAAGGACTAGAGATATAGGTCTGAAACTTGGAATATAAGCTATGTATGTGATAAACTGATCCCACGCGAGTTTTGGTGACCGTAGGTCGGGGGGGTCACCCCCGAGGGTGGACACCGATATTTGGTTTACGCTCTTTTTGCGGGATCTGAGCGACCGAAATTAAGCCTAACGAGAGTTAGGTTCGAGCGTGATGACGTAATCTCGTCGGAGACGAGATTACGTCAGCGCGCGAGAGCGCGCGCGCACACACACACATACACATACACATTATTATTATTATTATTATTACGTCGAAGAAGTGATCCCCGAAGGGGATCACTTCTGAGTTGTTTTTTAAACCCTTTTGCGCCTGCTTCAGCGACTCCGAGTCCGCACTGCACTGCACTGCACCGGTCCGCACCGCCCCGCACCGCACCTCTGGCTCCGACATATATCTATATAAGTTAGAGTTATCGTATCGATCTAAAATTTGGGGGGTGGTTAGATGATGACGTACCCTATTCGTATACGAAGTTACGTCCCCATGGGTCCCCCAGGGGGACCCCACCCCTCTTCAAACATTAAATTGATCGTATAAAGCTGAAATTTGGTGAGAGGATTCAGAGTTGAGTTTCTAGAAAGACTTGGTATTGAATCTGATGAGTTGGTTCCGGCACCGGTGCTGGAGCCACTGCGGTGCCGAGTTAATAAACAGTCGTATAACAACAATGTTGGTGTCTGCTTATATATGTTATTGGATCTGTAGATTTCGAAAATAATGGTTTCAGAACCATCAAGAAAAAAATAAATCAATAAATAAATAAATAAATAAATAAAATTTCTTATTCTTTTTGTTTATAACTTACAAATTTACGTTTTTACATACCCTAAAGCAGTAAATCACTAAATCAAGCCACCCAACCTGCATATCTGTCCATCTGTGATCCATTGATCTATTGATCTATTGATCTATTGATCTATTGATTAAGGTCAAATTTTTACTAAAATTGTAACGTTTTACATACCCTAAATCAGTAAATCAGTAAATCAAACCACCATCCACCCACCCTCCTGACCAGTTGTGATCTATTGATCTATTGATCTATTGATCTATTGATCTATTGATTAAGGTCAAATTTTTACTAAAATTGTAACGTTTTACATACCCTAAATCAGTAAATCAGTAAATCAAACCACCATCCACCCACCCTCCTGACCAGTTGTGATCTATTGATCTATTGATCTATTGATCTATTGATCTATTGATTAAGGTCAAATTTTTACTAAAATTGTAATGTTTTACATACCCTAAATCAGTAAATCAGTAAATCAAACCACCCAACCTACCCTCCTGACCAGTTGTGATCTATTGATCTATTGATCTATTGATCTATTGATCTATTGATTAAGGTCAAATTTTTACTAAAATTGTAACGTTTTACATACCCTAAATCAGTAAATCAGTAAATCAAACTACCATCCCTCCACCCTCCTGTTCATCCTTGATCTATTGATCTATTGATCTATTGATTCAAGTCACATTTCGAGTATCATTTTGGATAAACATAACATAAAATCAAGTTCTTTATACAAAGATCAGACAATATATGCTGACGTAACAAAGTTTTCACATTAATAAAGCTAACATAGCATCATCTGGTAATGAATATAATATACAACGACAAACTTAGCACATCTTAAACAGGAATAAACTGTTAACGTTAACAAAGTTCCACACTTAACAACAGTAAAGTAACTAACATAGCATACAAAAACGTAACCTATTCACACTTTGTCAAGCATATCTCTAACATAACAATGTTAATTTATATTAACATGGTAATATTTAACTAAAATTTATCACAACATTGGTTAATTATTATACTGATCAACGTGTATACTCTAACGTAATAAGGTTTCCACATCAATAAAGCTAACATGACGTAACATGAACTAAGAAAATAATGTACAAAGACAAACCTAACACAACTTACACACGAATAAACTGTTAACATTAACAAAGTTCCAAACTTAACACCAGTAAAGTAACTAACACTGCATGCAAAACGTAACCTATTCTTACTTTTCCAAGGATATCTCTACCATATTAACGTTAATCTTACACTGACACAGCAACATTTAGCAAAAATTTATCATAACATTGGTTAATTATCATACTGATCAACGAATATACTCTAACGTAACAAGGTTTCCACATCAATAAAGCTAACATGATGTAACATGAACTAAGAAAATAATCTGTAATATTTAACAAAAAATTTAACATAACCGTATCTAACCATCATAATACCTAACGGGTAAAGACAAACAACGTAAAGTTTTACCCTCTGTAAAGCTAAACTATGAACATAACATACTTAACACACAACAACCAGACGAATAAACAGCTATCATTAACAACTTAGTCAATAAAGCGAACTTACGAGGGAAGTAAAACAAGTTTTCATTTTTATAACATATAATTTTCATTGAAAACAACGTTATATAAATACATAAAAACATATAAATACATAAAAACATAAGTTTATTTTAAATATATTAATTCATCTAATCAGAGAACATAGGATTCAAGTTGGGTAAGTTCTATATATCTCTCTAAAAATTCAACACCCTTTGAAAGGATGTAACTATAAATGCCTTCAGCAGCACTAAACCATTTTTCAGCATATTTTGATTCAGCAGCACTCATTCTCTCATACAAAAGAGAAGTAAATTCATCCAAGCTGATAGTTATTAAAGCATTCCTGTATACAGTATTATACGGGAAACCACATGTTTTGGTGTAAATATCATAGATTACACCATGTGCTATAAGTATTAAGTCCTCAAGTATGTCAACATCGTTAAGATGCGATGTTAATTCGTTTTTTATTTTAAGCAATGCTGTAATATTTTCAGATGTTCGAACTGTGAAACCTATACACGTATGTCTGAAGGTCACACAATCGATGGGTTTCCAGTAGTTGCGTACATCAAGGGTTTTAATATCGTCACACGACGAGAACACAACGTCTATTCTATTAGAACCTCTCACGTTATCTTTCCAGTTAGATATTTCACTGTTAGTCGATATATCAGATGACACACATTTATCCTCTATCCATCCTGCTGCAATATTGATGATCTTGATGAACTCTTCAACACAAATGAATAAAGGTCTATTATTTGAACCTCTGGATGGAATACAAGCAATGTATCGGTATCCATCCGGTTGACGATTAAATATAAATGACACATCGTAGGTGTAATGCGATTGGTTGAAATGATATCAACAACAGGTTTAGAGATGCGAGGAGATGCCATCGTACCAGCACAGCGAAAAATGTCCTACTGACGGAAATCGTATGCGTAAACAACCCTTAAATGTAATGAGATTCTTTCTTTCAACCAATCAGAAGAAAGTAAACAAGAATACGACGTACGAACGAACCATATCAACTCAAAAGGGTATATATTCTCGTTAGACAACAACAACAACAACAACAACAACAACAACAACAACAACAACAACAACAACAACAACAACAACAACACCAACAACAACAATAACATAGTACAAAAATAAGTTCTTTATATACTAATCAACGAATATGTGCTAACGTAACAGTGTTTTCACATTAATAAAGCTAACATAGCATGACCAGAACTAAGAATATATTGTACAATGGCAAAACCTGACACACCTTACGCACGAATAAACTATCAACATTAACAAACTCCTGCGCTTAACAACAGTAAACTACATAACACTGCATACAAAACGTAACCTATTCACACTTTTTCAAGCATATCTCTAACATATCAATGTTAATTTTACATTAACATCGTAATATTTAACAAAAATTTAGCATAACCATGTCTAAACATCATACTGACAACAAATATATTGCTAATGTAACAAAGTTTTTACATCAACTTCGTAATATTTAACAAAAATTCATCATAACCTCGTCTAAATATCATAATCCCAAACGAATAATTGCAAACATAACAAAGTTTTTAACCAAACATAACATAAAAATAAAAAAATTTTATCCTGACATAACATAAAAATAAGTTCTTTGAATAAAATATCACAGTAAAGCGTAATAGTTTACTGATTTTAAAGCAGTAAATCAGTAAATCAAACCACCCATTCCTGCAGTCCCCTATCCATCCACCCGTCTATGATCTATCGACCTATTGATTCAGGTCATATTTCGAGTATCATTTTGGATCAGCAACAGGTAAAGACGTATTATCTAACAAAATCCCTTAACAAAGTGACCAATCTATCAAAGATACCAGCATCTCGAACTATGAATTGACACTATCTTCATCAAAGTGTCACACGTCTCGAGTATAACATCATTTGAACTATGAATAAACGTAGACATTAGCAAAATTCTCGGGCAAACCTGACATTACTCAACAAAAACTTAACCTAGACTCACGTTTCTAACACATCATCGTCAGGTAACACAGTAATATCTTACAAAACTCATCATTTCTCTATCAAATCAGTGTTAATTTCACCCTGTCATAGTAATATTTAACATAACGTACCTAACTTACGAATAAACAGGTTTCATTAACCAAGAGTATCTAAAGCAACACACCACCTCCCGAGAGAAAACCCAGGGGGGATGCGCCCTTTGAAAGGGTGTGAATCTTGAGAGGGGGATCACCCCGAAGGGCGGCCGAAGGGCTGAGGCCTTACCCCTCCTTCGGAGGGGTAATGTTGATCAGTATAATAATTAACCAATGTTGTGATAAATTTTAGTTAAATATTACCATGTTAATATAAATTAACATTGTTATGTTAGAGATATGCTTGACAAAAGTATGAATATGATCTTATGAGTTTTGTAAGATATTACTGTGTTACCTTGGACGATATGCCAGAAACGTATCTAGGTTGGTTTTTAGGTTTATCCCTTGGGCATCAGCCCCACAACCATATCCCTTCACAAAGCCCCGCCAATCAATCCTATTATGCACCTTTCTTCTAGCCTCTGCCAAACTCACATTCCTTTACTGACTCAATCCACTTTTTCTTCGGCCTCCCAGCCGGTCGAATAATATCACACTCACACCCAACTATTATCCATCTTTTCCATACGGCCGTACCATCTCAATACATTCTCATTTATTCTCTCATTTACGCCTTTCTTCATATCACACAACTCCCTAACACGCTCATCCCTCATAACGATTCTTCTGCACCTAACATTCCTAAGATTCATCCATCTGGAACAAACTGTACCTTAGGTCTATACCTCTTATTCCACTCCACAGTTTCACTACTATGCAGTAACACCGGTAACAACAAAGCCTCATGTAAAATCCTAGAGCATTCATGATTTAGTCCTTTTTCATTCATCAGGGATTTAGTTGCACTAGCCACCTTCCTACTATTCAAAACTTTCCTACTATTCACTCTGCATCTTATTCCCTTCTCATCCAACATATAGCCTAAATATTTAAGATCAGACACTTTTTTAAATTGCTCACCATTAAACATGATTTTACACCTCGGCCTTTCTTACTCACCACCATCAAATTACTTTTATTTATATTTACTTTCAAGTCCCTCCTTTTACACACTCTGCCAAGCTCCCTTGACCAATCTATCTAACTTTCACAGATTCACCACACAAAGCCAAATCGGCGGCTACATAAGCAGGGCACCCTCCACTCTCTTCCATTTCTCCATCAGTCTAATACCTTCCCCTACTACTCACTCGTAGTAGGCTTATATTTCACACTAAATATTTATTTTGATAAAGAGAGATTTTATATATTCAAATTAGGTTAAAAATTATACTATAAATCCTAGGTTGGTGATCTTGATAGGAATCTATATTACAAAAAACCTAACATGTTTAAAATATTTTATAGATTACGTTATTAAGAACTTATATATATATATATATATAATATATATTATATATTATTATTATATATATATATATATATATATATATATATATATATTATTATTATTATTATATATATATATATATATTATATTACAGCATATTATTATACATACATACATTGGTTATTATTATATATATATATATATATGAATATATTATATATATTATTATTATTATATATATATATTATATTATTATATTATATATATATATATATTATATATATATATATTTATATATATATATATATATATTATATATATTATATTATTATTTATATTTATATATATATATAGAGTATATATATATATAGTTATTATTATACATATATATATATATATATTATTATATATATATATATATATATATTATTATTATATATATTTATATTATTATTATATTATAATATTTTATTTATTATATTATTAGAACTTATATATATATATATATATATATATATATATATATATATATATATATATATATATATATATTAATATATATATATATATATATATATATATATATATATATATATATATATATATATATATATATTATATATATATATATATATATATATATATATATATATATATATATTGCTCAAATCTAAAAAGTATATAAAATTACACAAATATTATTCAACTCCTATATTTTTTTTTATTCTTGTGTAAATTTGAGAACAAATGACAAATTGAAGAATTAGAAAATTTTTCTTATTTCAAAAGAAGAAGTTTGGTGAATGTCAATTTTAATTTCATCTAATCTTTATGATCTATAAACATACGTATTTTTTATAAACTTTTCTTTATAAAATTTTATGAAAGATTTAGATTTATCATCGTGTCAGATAATACTGGATAATAGAACTAAATTTCCAAACACCGGATAATTGCTATAATCATGATGGATATGTCATCCGATATATATATATATATATATATATATATATATACACCGCTATATATATATATATATATATATATATATATATATATTATATATATATATATATATATATATATATATATATATATATATATATATATATATATATATATATATATATATATATATATGGCGTACTTAAAGAATACATTTGTGTAGAGAGATTTATATATATATATATATATATATATATATATATATATAAAAATATATATATATATATATCTTTATATATATATATATATATATATATATATATATATATATATAGCTAACGAAAACATCGAAAACATATTTTAATAATTATAATACGTACCTATTTATTTGTATGAAAAGCTTGTTTACATTATATTTACCAAATAGACTTAATTTTAAAGCACATTTCAATTGAGTAATTTTCTTAGGCCTACCATTTTTTTAAAATAAAGCTGTGGTTTTATAGATAAGTTTTTAAAGCGTTTTTTCTTTAATATAAAATCTACACTTACTCCATTATGCATTATTTCAATTATTTTATGTATATAATGCTAAATACCACTTAAATAAAGTTATATAAAATTAATATTCAATATCAGAATAATCAGACACATTCGATACAAAGATTTCAAACAAACTACCACAAGCCGCCACAACTTGTCGTACTTTTTCACACATTTCGTACATATTTACGGGAAGAGAACGAAAGGTTTCATATATTTTCGATTATAGGTAAGACAGACTACCCGTTCCCTTATAACTTGATATAAAAAATGACGTCATTCGTCCGTCCGTAGCATAGAATTTTACTTGTAAGATCAGAGTAGGAGCGAGAATTTCTAAATGAATTCAATTATTATTATAGCTATTATTATTGTGGTTGTTTATCTTTTAATTTATGATGCAAAATAGCTTCTTTTTTAACTTTTATATAAAATTTTAATAATTTAGTATACTTTTACCATTTAATTTCAATTATTTAAAACCTAAAAAATATTGGGTAGGAGCTACCTACCCGGCCTACCCTATGTATACGCCCCTGATATATATATATATATATATAATGACATAGTAACAATACTTTTAGATAAATATATATATATATATATATATATATATATATATATATATATATATATATATACAGTTAACACCACCGCTCACGGGCAGAGCCCTAATCTAGGAGGTGGTGTGCTCAATTTTTAAGTCTGAGCAAGACGGAGCCAAGAAGAGAATAGCTCACACTCACACGACCGACCAGTGACGAACCTGGGTCTCT
>JABUQX010078031.1:20000-27933 GCA_015478945.1 Trachelipus rathkii
TCAAAGAAGACATTTACAAATCCTATATTGATGGATAACTAAAGCTAAAAAAAAAAAAAATTAAATTAATGTTGTTCAGATTTGCCTATTTTGAAATAGTCATGAAATATAAATTGATTTGAGAATCTTTTATTTTAATTAAACAACAGTAACTCGACACTTTGAATTTTTATTTAAGTAAACGCATCAAAGAAAATAGAAAAAAGATTGTTAACTAATTTGGATCAAATGGATAATAAAAAAGGAAAAACTCTTCAGATTATTTTGCTCCACATTTGCTTTTTAGTTTCTCAGATGACAAATGTTACGTCCAAAGGTAAGTTCCATTTCTATCATTATTAATTCTTCTGTGGAATGAATGTAATCAATTCTCATATCTGTATGCTAATTTTGCATTATTAATAATAATAATAATAATAATAATAATAATAATAATAATAATAATAATAATAATAATAATAATAATAATAATAATAATAATATTATTATTAATATTAATAATATTATTATTAATATTATTATTATTATTATTATTATTATTATTATTATTATTATTATTATTATTATTATTATTATTATTATTATTATTATTATTATTAATGAAAACCTTTCGTACTATAGATTAAAAAAAAAGGTATTATTATCTATATCTATATACTATTAATATCAAACTTGCAATTTTTTTAATTCCATTTTTTGCTTCTTTGTGCAATGATTAAAATAAAAGTAAACACCGATGAAAAAAAATATAAATATACAATAACTAGTTTAGAGCTTCACGACTAAATTAACAATTTATGATAAAATTTAATCTATTATTATTTATATCTATACTATATATTATTAATTTTAATTTTTTGTGAGCCGAATTTCTCGACCGTTTTAAACAATAACATAAAAAGCAAATTTTGCGAGATCTGCTCTCCCATATGCAAGCCTGAATTCACGTTTGCGTTCTGGAGGAGCGTAGCGACGCTGCTTGTATATTTGATTTAAATTTTGATGAAGAAATGTAACCAAAGTAAAAAAATACGTTTAATAGCGAAGAGATTTTGAATACTTGAAGATTCTCTCTCCAACATATTTTTAGTTAAAATTACGTTTAAGAAATATTTGAATAAAGTTTAGCTCATTTATTAATTTTAAATGCGGATTTTTTTTTATCTTTTTTTTATTTTATTTTTTTTTGTAATAGCGACAGATTAAGTGAGACCACTGAGGTAATTTCTTGATTTGATATGATATGATATGATATGATATGATATGATATGATATGATATGATATGATATGATATGATATGATATGATATGATATGATATGATATATGATATGATATCATTTAAAAAGAAAAGAATGACACATGCTTAATAAAGTTACGATTATTTAGTGCCCCAGGGTAAAACGCCAGACATGAAAAGTATCCAAAAAGGTAGCTACCACCAGGTAGGTGCTGGAAAATGCCTCAGGAAAGACCCTGTGGGTCCTGGAACCCCGTTCCAGCCCCTGCTGCACTTCTGTGATTATTACTACTGATGAGATTTACTTTTATGGTATTGTTTAACATTTTAAAATTCAATTAAACTTTCTTGTGAAGCTATAATACGGTATTTCGCAGCTGTCTAAATTATCCCTTGGCAACTCTTCAGACTGTAAGTTGATTAGTTAATTTAGACTTAAAACGCTTTTGCAAATACACGCTGTAAAGTATTTCTTTCAGTTAAATTATTATTTTTAACTTCCTTTTTGCATCATATAAACATTTGTTGTGAATATAAATATAAATCGTACTCTTAAAAATATTACCAGTATTTAATATTTACCATTATAACTAATATTTGAATCGGGCAATCGTTTATATATATATTGCATATATATATATATATATATATATATATATATATATATATATATATATATATATATATATATAAAAAAAAAAAAAAAAAAAAAATATATTTTTATATATATATCAGTAATAAATTGATATCTAACAACAAGCCCTTACATTTTATATATATATATATATATATATATATATATATATATATATATATATATATATATATATATATATATATATATATATATATATATATATATATATATAAGTCAAGAAGGAATGGATCAAGCACCAAAATGGCGTCCGGTAGCTCAGCTGTTAGAGCACTCGCCCAACTAAGCGAAAGACCCAGGTTCGTCACTGGTCGGACGTCTGAGTGTGTGTTACTCTCTTCTTGGCTCCGTCTTGCTCAGACAAAAATTGAGAACATCCCCTCCCATATTAAAAAATATATATATATATATATATATATATATATATATATATATATAGCTAACGAAAACATCGAAAACATATTTTAATAATTATAATACGTACCTATTTATTTGTATGAAAAGCTTGTTTACATTATATTTACCAAATACTTAATTTTAAATCACATTCCAATTGAGTAATTTCTTAGGCCTATCATTTTTTTAAAATAGAGCTGTCGTTTTATAGATAAGTTTTTAAAGCGTTTTTTCTTTAATATAAAATCTACACTTACTCCATTATGCATTATTTCACTTAATTTTATGTATATAATGCTAAATACCACTTAAATAAAGTTATATAAAATTAATATTCAATATCAGAACAATCAGACACATTTTATACAAAAATTTCAAACAAACTGCACCAAGCCACACATTTCGTAAATATTTACGGGAAGAGAACGAAAAGTTTCATATATATTATCGATTATTTTATCGATTATTATAGGTAGGACAGACTAGCCCGCTCCCTTATAAGTTGACGTAAACAATGACGTCATTCGTCCGCCCGGGGTAAAGAATTTTACTTCTAAGATCAGAGTAGGAGCGAGAATTTCTAAATGAATTCAATTATTATTATAGCTATTATTATTGTGGTTGTTTAAACTACTTTTCATATTTTAACTGTTTTACATGATCTTACAAAATTTTAATAATTTTATTTAGTCTTCAAATAAAATCGTCTGAGGAGGGTCCAGAAAATTATGGAGGAGATACCTACCCAGCCTACCTCTATATATTTTCTCAAAATATATATATATATATATATATATATATATATATATATATATATATATATATATATATATATATATATATATATATATATATATAATATATATATATATATATATATATATATATATATATATATATATATATATATATATATATATATATATATATATATATATATATATATATATATATATATATATATATATATATATATATATATATATATATATATATATATATATATATATATATATATATATATATATATGACCTTATCAATTAAAGCGAAATACACGTTAATTTTCATGAAGCTTACATTGAAATGCTTAAAAAAAAACAAAAAAAACAACAAAAAAACCGAGAACTAACCCTGAAAAAGGATATGAAGTTTCTCAATGACAAATATTCACAACACACGAACATATTATCTACGTTATTGCTGGAAAATAATAAAAATAAAGCATTCAAGGCGCTATAAAACTCGGGGGGAGGGGGAATAGTAGTGATTAATTTTACGTGTTGTAAGCATGAAATTTCAGGGTATTTCAAAGTCTATTTTACTTTTTTTTTTATTATAACTCATTTCAAATGTTTCCTGTAAGTTTCATGAAAATCGACCCGCTTCACTATTTCTGATAATTTCCTCCTTTGACAAACGTTATAAATTTGTCATATTGTGATTTCTAACTTTTTTTAGGGTCTTTTCAACGTCTTTCTTTACCATTTTCCTTAATTCCTGATCAATTTAAGCATTTCTTGTAAGGTTCATCAAAATCTGCTTCCTTCTCTATAATTGATAAGAACACACACACACACACCTACACACACACACACACACACACACGCACACACACACCTACACACACATATCATAAACACACCCATATATATATATATATATATATATATATATATATATATATATATGTTATATATATATATATATATATATATATATATATATATATATATATATATATATATATATAAATATATGACCTGTTTTAATAAATTTTCACACAGTTTTTTAACACGCCTATAGTAAAATATGGTAAGAGTTTATTACAATGGAAAGAGTGACTCTAAACATGTAAACTAAAAACGGAGGAAACATAATAAATTGGGGAAAAATTCAATCAATCAATCTTTTATTTATTTTAAAGATATTAAGCCCGATTTTAAATTATTTTCGAAAATGAATTAATAAATTTCCCAAAAGAAATAATTTGTGACATTTTGAGCATTACATCATTAATTTTATAATTTTATGAACCTATTAAAATTTCTTAATTACTTGAAAAACATTTCAAAAGCAACCTATATTCATTTACTACAAAAAGAAAACATAAATGTTATTTGCCAACGATCTAGTAATGTATATATATATATATATATATATATATATATATTATATATATATATATATATATATATATATATATATATATATATATATATATATATATATATATATATATATATATATATATATATATATATATATATATATATATATATATATATATATATATATATATATATATATATATATATATATATATATAATATATCTATATATGTATATATATACATATATATATATATATATATATATATATACATATATATATATATATATATATATATATATTTATATATATATATATATATATATATATATATATATATATACATATATATATATATATATATATATTAAACTGATCGCAAAACTTAACGTAAACCCTACCTAACCTAACCTTACAAAGTAAAAGTAGCAAAACTAACCTGACTTAATCTTAGCTTAAATTAGCCTTATCCTAACCTATCAATAGTTTCTAACCAAGGCGCTGGTTACCATTGCATTAATTTGCCATCTTTTACCGCTATGCTAAAATAATTTGCTTTAGATTAACAATAAAAAGAAATATTAAACTTGGACCATATATAGCATATATATATATATATATATATATATATAGTGTTATTATATATATCGTAAGTTATATGTATATATATATATATATAAATATATATATATATATATATATATACATATATATATATATATATATATATATATATATATATATATATATATATATATATTTTATATATATAAAAAAAAAGAGATATATATAAAATATTCTTATATATATATATATATATATATATATATATATATATAGAGTATATATATATATATATATATATATATATATATATATATATATATATATATATATATATATATATATATATATATATATATATATATATATATATATATATATATATATATATATATATATATATATATATATATGGGATGTATACCGATACCAGAAAAGAGGCCGATACCGATACCGATACCGATACTCTATTTTTTAGGTGCCGATACCGATACCGATACTTTAATTAATATAATAAATACACAGTAATAAGATAGAACATTTGTGTACTGCTAGGCAACAGGATTGCATTCCCTGTACAACCAATACTTAAGTCATTTATTTCATATTTGGTTGTGCCCAAGTATATTTATTTTATAAATTAAAATAGTATCTTTAAAGGAATATTAAATGCAAATATAATATTAACTTTTTTTATGTTTGTGTTTATTCAAAAAATATTCCATTTCCATTTCCAGTAAGTATTAACAAAGTTTAGCTACTAGCTTTTATGTTTTAACATGATTACAATTTACAAGAAGATTCTTTAACTAGTTACAATATAAAGAATAAAAATAATGAAAGAAGAGACTTCAATTAATCAGCTGAAAAGACAAAATAAAAAAACGCTATTATTCAAACATGACATAATAATAATATACTCCTTTAAGATAAAGATAGATATCATTCAATACTCAAATTCAAAAATTCTCAAATTGTGATGCAAAACATTAAGCTTTCACTAGTATCTGGCGAGAGCCTGTTCCTTTTTGGGGTTTACATTCCCACCTACACTAAAAATACGCTCGCTCTCAACTGATGAGGGAGGGGCTGATAAATATTTGCTTGCAAGCACTGATAATAATGGAAACCTTGGCCCATTTTCATGCCACCACATGAAAGGATTCTCTTCAGGCAGCATTCCATGCTGTAGAGCCTCATCTCCTCATAGATTGCAAATTGAATTATCTTTGCCCTTATTTGAGACTGCCCTTCTAGTATTTTTCGATGAGGTTCCTTGGTGTGATTCTTTTGAAGGTGAATGAGATGTCAATGCAATTTCGGCCATGAACTTATCAAAGTCTAACATATCCAAATCCTCTTCATCTTCAGTAGGTTTATTTGCTGAAAAGCCACCATCGTCACTATCAGTGCTGTTGCCAGGGGTTGCTGATAAGGCGGCTTCCACTTCTCTGTCTAATTTTTTTTTTGTCAAGCGAGCAAGCCTCGGTTATGCTATTTAAATGCATTCTAGAAGTGGTTCACCGTCGGAGATGCCATTCTTGTGGGGTTTCAGCTAGCTTAAGGAATTCCTTATTAGAACCTTTTATATATCGAAACTAGATTTATTATTGAATCTAAAAGTTTCTCATAATTCTTCACCCAAAAAGTAAGAAGTATCGGCCATATTAACCAATACCGATACCAAGAAAAAAAAAAAAAAGCCAATACTGCCGATACCGATATCAATATTATATGTACATCCATAATATATATATATATATATATATATATATATATATATATATATATATATATATATATATATATATATATATATATATATATATATATATATATATATATTTATATATATATATATATATATATATATATATATATATATATATATATATATATATATATATATATATATATAAAAGGGAAAATATATAGAAGTATGTTTTAATTTCTTATAAAGTTGAGGTTCTTTAAGAACAAGGCTATTGGACCAGTTATATATATATATATATATATATATATATATATATATATATTATATATATATTATTATATATATATATATATATATATTATATTATATATATATATATATATATTATGTGGTATTATGATATATATTGTTTGGTATATGATAATTATTACTATAGATAAATATATAAATTATATATATATTAATATATAATATAAATATATAAAATATATATATATATATATATATATATATATATATATATATATATATATATATATATATATATATATAGGGTCTATATATATATATATTATTATATATTATTATTATTATTATTATATATATATATATATATATATATATATATTATATATGAGATACATATATATATCTATACATATAGGGTTCTTATATATATATATATATATATATATATATATATATATATATATATATATATATATATATATATATATATAAAACACATTAAAATATAAATTAAAAAAGTCTCTGTTCAAAAATCCATGTGCGAAACTTTAAGCGCAACAATTTTAAGGTATTGAAGAATAGAAACATGAGAGCGAGAGAGCGAGCGTGAAATAACACTGACGGAACGGAATATAGGAAGTTCAAATTTTTTAGCGCACATGAAAAGCTTCCTTTTTGATTCGGTAGCTACTGTATAAAATAAGCTATTTGGAAGTTTAAGAGCATTTAATTTTTTAATATTTTATTGAATAATTGTGTACAAAACCATCTTCATTTGAACAGATATTCCCTTATATCTAAAGTGTAATTAAAAAAAACTAATTAGCTTTAATAGGGTGTGCGGCGCACTCTAGCACCTATGGAGTGAAACGTTCTCGATATATATATATATATATATATATATATATATATATATATATATATATATATATATATATATATATATATATATATATATATATATATATATATATATATATATATATATATATATATATATATATA